>CAUYON010063234.1:0-40337 GCA_963573935.1 Arctocebus calabarensis
AATGGCCTATATCACAAAATCTCAAAATTACAGATGCTGGTGCAGATGTGGGGAGAAAGGAAAATTTCTACACTGCTGGTGGGACTGCAAACTAATACAGCCTTTTTGGAAGGAAGTACGGAGAAAGCTCAAAGAACTCAACCTAGACCTTCCATTTCATCCTGCAATCCCATTACTGGGCATCTATCCAGAAGAAAAAAAAAAAAACTTTTATTATAAAGACACTTATACTAGGATGTTTATCGCAGCCCAATTGCTAAAATGTGGAAACAGCCTAAATGTCCTTCAACCCAGGAATGGATTGGTAAGCTATGGTGTATGTATACCATGGAATATTACTCAGCCATCAAAAACAATGGACACTTTGCAGCGTTTGTAGTAACTTGGATGGAGGTGAAACACATTATTCTTAGTGAAACATCACAGGAATGGAGAAGCATGAATCCTATGTATTCAACTTTGATATGAGGACAATAAATGACAATTAATGACACAGTGGGGGAAGGAGAGAGCAGACAGAGAGAGAAGGAGGGAGGGGGTGAGGGAAAGAAAACAAAAAAATAAAGGAAAGAAAATAGTGACTAATCACAATAGTGATATCCAAATCACATAAATTGGATTCAATTTTGACCAAAGTACATTACTTAAACATTAATTTTTTAATTCAACTTGTTAATATGTTGTTAGGATATTGCATCCTCACTTATAAGTGAAATATGTTTGTAATTTCCCTTTATAACAATATATTTTCTCCAATTTCAATATCAGGTGTATCCAGATCAAGTTGAATGATTTTGAAATATTTCTTCTTTTTCTATTGTGTATAAGATTTGGCATGATCTGTTTTTTGAAACTCTCCTTTACTTTTATTTATATAATATTAGCTGTCTATTTTTTGAGACTGGAAAAAAAATAAGAAGTTAACTGATGACTTCATACTGAGCCTCAGAGTCAAAGCACTCTCTAACATCTTAGTTGACAATCTGAATGTTAACTTTCTTGGCATTATTGTTACTAATATTGCTTAATATTTTGATGCAGTAATCGTCTGCTTTACGTGGTTTTGTTTCTAGTCCTTATCTTAAACATTGTTATTGTTATTAAATTTTAAGCCTTTTATGTTCTGTGAAGGCAAAAAGTGGAAACCTAATTAACACATGCAATTCTTATAGGTACTCTGGGGGAAGATCGTGGAAATTTCTTTGGTATATACAATCATGACTCAAGTCTTCAAATCCTATCTCTAACCTTTCATAACTAAATGATGAAAATATGATCAGTTATATCACAAGGTGTAGGAAGTAATTTTTTAAGGAACAACTTTGAATAACCTAATAAATACTATTAAAATCACAATATTATAAGTAACAGTGTTATATGAAGAAAGTTTGGAAGATAAGGAGTCACAGATGCCATGCTTGGCTGTCTGTTTAAGGCATAACCTTAGGCATATCTTCATACAAAAAAATTTAAAACATTGACATTTAATACCTAATTCACATAAAGAGGGGGGCATTGCTAGATATGAAAAGAAGGAAACAGATTTTAAAGACATTCTGTCCTTACTTAGGTAGGTAGAGCTAGTAAGGTTAGATACAAGTGTTAGTTAACGCTATTCTCACCCAGTCACTGAAACAGGTAATAGACAAACTGTAGGAATGAATATGAAGAAAATTAAGCTAATTTTGAGGGGCCTGTGGAATAGATGCATGGAAACAGTATATAGGAAATGGAGTTCTGGCTCTAAAAAGAGGAAAGCAAAAATAATGAGATTTGGAATCACTAGCAAACATAGTATCCACTGTCACCTTCACTGCCATAAACTTTGCTTGGCTCTGCTCCACACAGTACTCTGCCTGTTTTGTACTATCTTAAATCTTCCTCCCCACTGCAGACTGGTAAATTTTGAGGACAGGGTCTCATTCATCTAGGCCATTTAAAAGTTAAGAAGCAATAAAGCATAGTGGTTGAAAAGACTCCAATCAGTTCAAATCCCACCTACAACACTCTATACCTAAAAAAGAGCAGGCATAGTCCTTGATCTACCCCCACTGGAGTGTTCAGTTTCATGAAGACATTTTTTTCTATTTGTTCATTCATTATAAATATTTGCATTATGAAACTTTCTATATCTCATTCCCTCATCTGAAGTGGTGGCAAGAACATTACAGTAATGCCCTTTTACCTGAGGGGGATATATTTCAAGACCCCTTATGGATGCCTGAAACTATGGATCGTACTGAACCCTACATATGCTGTTATTTCCTATATACACACTTAGGATCAAGTTTAATTTATTAATTAGGCACAAGACATTAATTATAATCGAACAATTATAACGATATACTCTAATAAAAGTTATGTGAATGTGGTCTCTCTATCTCACAGCATATTGATATTTTCAGACAGTGGTGGATGCATCATCCTTAATCCCTCCGTTGAGCCCCAGGAAGGAGCCCTTCAGAGAAGTGTGTATACCGAGTGGTTTTTATCTGGGAAGTAACATGGAACCCAAACACCTAGCACTTCTTGCAGGCATTATTACTGAAATTTCCAGGCAGTCTTGCTATTTGTTTTTCTCCAAAGCTTGCTACTTCTAGGTGACAGGCATACTCAAAATTCTGACTCAAGCATTACAAAAGTGATCCATGGAACCACAAACATTGTACCCCAGTAGTACTTTGAAATTTAAAAAAACAAAAAAAGGAAAAAACTAGCTTGGTGCTGATGGAGAACTTAGGCCACAGAATGGAGACATCAGTAAGACGCTGGGTGTCTACTTGAAATCAAATATTTGGTCCAGGTTACAATGTCCACATTCTAGAGACGTGGCTATTTTGGGACAGACCCCCATGCTGTGAGCAGGGGGAAATGTAGATGGCCTGCCACGTCTCTGAACGGATTATCTAGAACCCCCGTCTTCGGAAAACAAGCCAGTTTGCAAATGACAAAGTGACGAAGGCGAACACAAGGAGCTCCATAAATATTATTCAACTTGGATTATTCCATATCATGTCACCATTTCATGTGTAACATTTTTATAACTGGGAACCTAATTCTTAAATACTGCTCGGAAACTCAAGAGTAGAGCGGAATAAAAGGGGCGGCTTCCCAGGGAGACAAGTGTAAATCACAGCGCAAAGGGCCCAAATAAAAGTGCACGTCCAGATAAAAGCAGTCTGCTGTGCTGCCCGGGAACTTAACCTCGTTTTAAATTCACTTCACTTCACTTGCCAAACGTCAGGGGCGCGTTCACCTCCACGGACGCCTGTGGGTCGATGGTGTCAGACACGACGGTCATCTCTTTCAGAGCCTCGTCGTACTTCACCTGCAGACCGTCTAAGCCCTGCGCCGTGCCTTCCACGCCGCACACTGAGATCAGCACACGGTCGCAGTCCGGGTAGGTGAGGGGGTCCAGGGGCCTCACGGCCAGGTGGCACGGGAGCCGCGCCCGCAACCGCCCGAACGGGCTCACCAGCAGTGTCCACTCCCTCAGAGTCCGGCGCGCGGGGCCAGGCAGAGGGACCGGGGCCTCCGAACCGAGACAGCGCTCGCCCCCTCCTGAGTGCTGCGGCCTGGACTGGCAAGCCTGACACGTCCGGGGCGCGGAGCCTGCCCTCGCTAGAAACTGACGCAGCCGGACCCAGCCAGGCCCCCGGCTTAAGCAAGGGGCGAGCATCGCAGGATAGCCACAGGGAGGGTCACTTGCACAGCCAATCGACCTGGCCACTGTGTCTCCTTTGTGTCTCCTTGTGTCTCCGACAAAAAGGAGAGCTGGCGACGCTTTGCTGGAGCAAGAGCGAGTGCGCTCCTTTGACTAGGCGATTTAAATCTCAGCCGCACAAACCTCAGGAACAGGTTGAAATTTTCAAAACTTTAAGAATCAATTCAGATCCAGAATGGGAAGGCAGTGGCCAGTCTAAAAAATTGTTTACTCCCGCCCCTTTCGCTAAGGCCAACGGGATAGGTAGTTCTAAGGGGCTCGGATGTCAAAGGTCTCTGTAGTTCATAAACTACATATCCCAGGAGGCAGAGCTCGAAGAGGATCGGTAACGAAGCAGACGGTGCATCCGCGGGGCACGCCGCGCGCCCTTTCCCTCAACCCGATTGGTCCGTGGAGAAACGGGTGGGAGAACTACACGGAAGTCCAATTGGCCAATGGGAAGCGAGGAAAGGGCCAAATGGCTAACGCTGCGTGGTCACCTTGGATACCGAGGACGCGACTTCTCGTTGGGAGGAAGGTGGAGCTTGGGAGTGAGACCCGGGAGGCCAAAACGCAAAGAGAGAAAATAGGCACCTAAATAAGGATTAGAACCAAAATAAGGGGTAAGAAATTGAGCTTTTAAAGATAAGAAGTAGGTACAAACTATGTGTCTCCTTTGTGGATGTTAGACCCAAGCTGCACTAAACCAGTGCCGGGTAGCTGTTGGAGAGCTCGGATGGAGAAACATTTGCTAAGACAGCAAAGAGCCAGATAGGTGCTTTTGGAGGAATTCCCTCTTTGGTACCAAAAATAGGAATCTGGCTTCTTCCTGACCTTAAGTGACCTTATGCCAATCTTTGGACGTCTTTGATTAATTGCTACCTTTTAAAATAAAGACACTAAGACCTTCCTTGCCTTTCCTCAGAGGATTCTTGTAAGGGTCAAATAAGAAGATGAATGGGAAGGCAGTGCCCAGTCTAAAAAATTGCAATGTACTGTATTTTTATTTCAAAGCGCTTATATTGATTCTATGTTACCAAGACATCAGAACTTGTTTTGAGAGCAGCATTGATCTCTTTGAGTACAATGATCCTTGGTTTGGGGGCTGAAAAAAGAGAACTCAACATAGTGCAGTGGAAAGAGGGTGGGACAGGATGCCAGATTATCTTCCTGGCTCTGCCACCGGTTTATCTGTGTCACCTGGACCTGTTTTTGTTTGTTTGGTTTTGTTTTTTGAGACAGAGTCTCACTCTGTTACCCCAGACTAGACTGCTGTGAAGTCATAGCTCACAGCAAGCTCAAACTCCTGGACTCAAGTGATCCTCTTGCCACAGCCTCCCCAGGAGGGAACTGAGACTATTGGCGGAAGGGCATAATGTCCCACTAGTTTTTGTATTTTTAGTAGAGAAGGGTGTTGCCTTTGCTCAGGCTGATGTCTAACTCCAGAGCTCAAGCAAACCACCAGCCTTGGTCTCCCAGAGTGCTAAAATTACAGGTGTAAGCCACCATCCAGCCTGTTTCTTCTGTTTTAAGATGAAGAAAAATTTTACTAAATGATCTCTTTTCTCTCTAAGGTCTCTTTTACCTTTTATATTTAATTATTCTATAAATGATAAAATCATGAGGGAAAAATATTTATTTTCTCCTTTGCTTCTTAGTTTCTCTCTCCCTTTCTGTGCCTTTACCCTTCCTTCAAATTATTCTGTGTTTTCTTTCTTTTTTTCTTTTTTTTTAGCCAAGACATCTACAAATATTTCAAAAAATGTAAGTGCTGAGGGCGGTGCCTGTGGCTCAGTGAGTAGGACACTGGCCCCATATACCAAGTGTGGTGGGTTCAAACCCGACCCTGGCCAAACTGCAACAAAAAATAGCCAGGTGTTGTGACGGGAGCCTGTAGTCCCAGTTACTCGGGAGGCTGAGAGAAGAGAATCGCCTAAGCCCAGGAGCTGGAGGTTGCTGTGAGCCATAAAGCCATGGCACTCTATCAAGGGCGACAAAGTGAGACTCTGTCTCTAAAAAACAAAACAAAACAAAACAAACAAACAAACAAAAAAACAACCACTCTAAAAAAAAAAAAAAGTAAGTACTGAAACTGAACACCTTCAAAAACTGAAGCCCTTGGCCAAATGCAATGACCAGAATTCCTGGGCATGGTGGCTCACCCCTATAATCCTAGCATTCTGAGAGGCTGAGGTGGGTGGATTGCCTGAGCTCAGGAGTTTGAGACCAGCCTGAGCCAGAGAGAGACCCTGTCTAAAAATAGCTGGGTACTGTGATGGGGGGTTGTAGTCCGGGCTACTTCAGAGGCCGGAGCAAGGGAATCACTTGAGCCCAAGAGTTTGAGGTTGCTGTGAGCCATGACGCCACCTCACTCTACTAAGGATGACAAAGTGAGACTGTCTCAAAAAAAAAAAAAAGAGAGAGAGAGAGACAAACTGGGATAAAGTCCTTAAGGATTCAAGTCACAAGTTCTTTGCTAACCATTACCTTTTTAAAAAATACAGTGTTTTCTTAAGTTTTCATTTTTTCTTCTCCTGGTCCCCCTCTTCTTTCTTTACTGAAGAAGGGCCCACTGGTTCTATCCCTGGGTTTGTATTTCATGTGTCATAATTATTAAGACCAATCTATAATCTACCTTTTTTTACTTTTTTAAATTCAAAGTATTAACATGTTTTTGGTTACATGGATCACTTTTGGTTTTGGTTACATGGATCGCTTTTGTAATGCTTGAGACAGAGTTATGAGAGTGCCCATCACCCAGAGAGTGTTTATTGTACCTATTAGGTAAGTTTTCACCTAGTTTCTCCTCCCTTCTCTCCCCTGAGTTGCTTTCTCTCTGCATCATAGCGTCTGTTGTTTGGGGACTTTTCAATAAAAGACACTCCAACTGGGGTAGGTGATATCTCCTTGTGATTTTATTTTGCATTTCCTTGATGATTAGTGATGTTAAACATTTTATTCATTTTTTTCCTCTCGTCTATCTTCTTTTGAAAAGCTTCTGTTCATGTTTTTTGCCTACTTTTTCATGTGTTTTTTAATTTTTTATTTTACCTTGCTGATTTTCTTAAGTTCTTTATAAATTCTGGTTATTAGCCATTTGTTGGATGTATAGCTTATGACTGTTTTCTCCCATTCTGTTGGTTGTCTGTTCTGCTGATTATTTCCTTGGCTGTGCAGAAGCTTTTAAATGCAACCTAGTCCCAATTTTAAATTTTTGTTGTTGCTGAGATTGTCAGTGTTGTCTTCAAAAATTCTTTGCGTGGCCTACAGACACATGAAGAAATGCTCACCATCCTTAATGATCAGAGAAATGCAAATCTAACTGATTTTCTTAAAGGCAGCTCAGGGAACTTGATGCATTTGTTATATCCGGCATAACATTCCTTGAGTGTTTGCAGCAAGTCTAAACCATCTTCGGCACATGTCTTATCAGGGAGTCTGAGTCAGAACTGCCGACCTAAAGACCAAATGTAAAATAAACAGTCAGAGGAGCAAACAGCACCTCACACAGCACAGGACACCTTCAGCTGGGGAGAGATAAGTGCAGCAGAGCCGTCTCTTCAGCAGAGCATGGGCAGAGTGAAAAGTCAGGAGGCTCCTAGAATCACAGAGAAGGCCTGAGGGCAGGCCCAGGAAGGGGCCCGAACCAGGAGCTCCAGTTTCGGTGTTAGAAAGAAGCCTACATCAGATTCCTCTTGCTGCTGTGGCAATCACCGTAACTTAGTCGCTTAAAGCAACAAAATTTATTCATTTCCACTTCTGCAGGTCAGAAGCCTAAATTCATGGTGGCAGCAAGTGTGAGTTCCTTCTGGAGGCTCCAGGGCAGAATCCCTTCCTCGCCTTTTCCAGCTTCCAGAGGCCGCCCACATTCTTTGGCTCCAGGCCCCACACCTCATGACTGTTTCTTCCTCTGCCTGCTTCTTCCCATCACCTTCTGTCTCTGACTCTGATCCTCCTGCCTCTCTCTCACAAGGACAATCCAGGGTGGTCTCCCCTCCCACTGTGGTCAGAATGATTGTGTTAAAACTCACGTGTTAAATCCTAATCCTCAGCCTGGCGGTATCAAGAGGCGCAGCTGCTCGTGCCTGTAATCCCAGCACTTTGGGGGCTCAAGGTGATAGAATTTCTTGAGCCCAGCTAGATAAGACAGCAAGAAAAATTAAAAATTAGCTGGATATGGTGGTGTGTGCCTCTGGTCCCAGCTGCCCAGGAGGCTGAGGCAGGGGAATAGCTTGAGTCCAGCTAGTCTGAGGCTGCAGCGAACTTGGATTGGGCCACCGCACTCTAGCCTGGGTGATAGGTGAGACCCTGTCTCAAAAAAAGGGGGGCAGTTTTGGGAGGTGATTAGAGTATAGAGTTTCTACCCTCGTGGATGGGATTAGTGTCTTTATAAAAGAGGCTTGAGGGAGCTTGGTTGCCCCTTCCACCGTGTGAGGAGGTACACAGAAGGTGCCCTCGGAACCAGAAAGCAGGCCCTTGCCAGACACTGAATCAGCCAGTGCCTTCCAGAACTGCGAGTAATACATTTATGCTGTTTGTAAATTACCTGGTCTAAGGTATTTTGTTATAGCAGCCCAAACATGTCATTTCAAGTCTTACCCCTGCAAAGTCACTGTTGTCATGTAAAATAACATATTCACAGGTTATGAGGATTAGGAACATGGCTATCTTTGGGGGGCCGTAATCAGGCGACCACAGGGCCAATCACTGGGATTGGCTCTCTGTCCATTCGTCCATCTCACATCACTCTGCTAGAGATTCACAGTCCAGGCAGTGTGAAGGGCCCAGCTTTGTCCCAATACCTACAGTTTGACCAGCAAATCGTAGCGCCCCCATCCCCCTGACCAAGGCCCTACCACCAAGCCTGCCCACAGTGGGAGACATTAACTCTTTCAACAAACCGTGAGGGGTCTCTGTTGGACGGTAGAGGTTGTGGATACTGAACAACCAAAACACACGTTTGCTACATGCAGGCTGGAGGAGAAGAGGCCGGCATGTGAGAAAGATGTCATGCTGTCTGAAAACACTCCGAGCCACATTGGCTCTGCGGATGTCATAGCTGGATAACCCCTTGGAGGTCATCAGGCCCCTGCCTGTTCAGGGAAGAAAGCCGTGTCCCCAGGAGAGTGGCATGTTGCCTAAGATCACCAGCAAGTGAGCGGCTGAGCAGCCATATGGAGGAGAGAACTTTCTGGATGCACAGAAATAGAGCAAGAGCCAAGGATGGCTGCGAGCAGACAGGCTGGCTGCATGTGAGAAAGGGCTGTCCACAGCACTACCATCTCGGTGTGAGCTAAAATAAAACCTTTAGGCTCCCCTCAAGTGGTTGACTGACTGTAGTCCCTTTTAGGCAAGGGGATCCCCCAAACTGAGTTGCTGCCATGAGAAAGGAGCTGAGACATGCTTCATCATGGCCCCTCCTCTTCTGAGAGATGTCCTCTGTGACTCACTAACAGGCCTACGGCCTGCGAGACACATCCATGGGTCCTCGATGTACGCATCAAATCTTTTCAGTCTGTCCAGTAGTTTGTCCCTGATCAACAGACCCTTTATCTTAAGCATTCCTTTTTACTGACTCCCGGTCTTTTAGACAAAGCCTAACTCTTTCAGCCAATTAACAGCTAAACAATCTTTAAACCCACCTATAACCGGAGAGACTCCCCACTCCAGATAACCCACCTTTTTTTTTGGCCAGACCATTGTCTGTTTTCCGCATATTGATTTATGACCTCACCCGTAATTCCTGTCTCCCTAAAATGTGTCAAACCAAACCGTAACCTCACCCCCGACAGGCCACTTGTCAAGGCTCCTTGGATGTGGTTCCAGGTCATAGTCCTCAAATTTGGCTCGGAATAAAGCTCCTTGAATTATCTTACAGAGTGTGGCTTCTTTTCTGTCTACATCTGTCACACTGTGATTGTCAGTTCGTTGCCAGCTGCTGTGTGGCTCTCTGGTCCCTCAGCCCGGGGAGGGAGCATCATTACTGCACCCATCTCACACACCGGGAATGGGGAAACGGAGCCCAGAGGGATTAAAACATCTTGCCCAAAGCACCCGGTTAGGCAGCCAAGTGAAGAAAGCCAGCTTGGAAAGACTTTCAAATCCACGCAATAACCAAAGCAAGTGTTAGGCTACTTTGTTTTTCTCTTCTCTATTTTGTTTTCCATGAAATTCAAGGCTGGGTGGGTAAAGAAAGGAATTTGATAAACTTGCTCAAGTCTGGAACTTTTCCCAGAGCCCCAGGGGCAGAGAACCAAGTTGTGCAGACACACCCTCTCAGCCAGAAAGTTCTTTTAAACAGCCATCCAGCCAGCTCAGTTCCTGTTTGTACCACTGGGAATGGACTGCCTCCAGTTTAGAGTGGAGTGGGGGAAGCCGGTTGTCAGGGAAGGTCCGCACTGCTCCTGGCTCTGGACAGGGCTGGGCTTCATCTCTGTGCCTCCCTGAGCTGGGAGGGCTGGAGATTGCAGAGCAGAGAGGTTAAGGGACATGACCCATCTGAGTGCACGCAGCAGGGAAGAGGGACCTCAGGTCACAAAGTTGGTTCTGCCTGACCTCAGAGCCCCTGTGGCCATCCCAACCCTCAAATATCTCTCAGAAAGGAAGTAGCTTTGGTTCAAGAATCGTGGACCAAAGACTGGTTCCCAGGGGGCTGGAGGAAGCTACCTTCATTCTACTCCTGACCCAGAGGAAAATATCTTTCCTCTTCTCTGGCGGCCTGAACCTACTAATGAGAACTTCACACATAGAATCAACAACTCAGAGGGACCCAGCAAGAAGTCTGCTCCGGGAGACCTCAGCTTGTGGACAAAATGAGAGCCTATGTCATGTGTTTCTGTTGTGTTGTCCCCACGCCAGCAGAGCCGTGTTCAGCGGCAGCCTCTGCTTGCTCATCTGTGAACTGAGCCCTTTGGGGCTGGGAGCACGCGTGCGGAGAGTTCTTTGCTCAATAGTCCAGGATGGGTATGGGAACCTCAAGACTTAGGTCTGGGCTCTGCTTCTGAGTTGCTGTGTGACTTTGTTAAACATTCCTTCTCTGAATCCTGCAGCCTGGTTGTTGGAGACAGAGAATAGGACAGCTTCAGGGGTTCCCAGGAGGTGAACTCATTATCCCAGGGCCCTTTGCACCGTACCATGCAGGGGTTCATTGCGTTTCCTTCAAAAGCTGGTTCTGATCTGGGAAGGTAGGCAGGGCCTGCCGCTCCGAGGGCCAGGTCACGGGCAGAAGCCAGTCCTGGAGCAGGGGCCCCTCCCGCTCCAGCGGATCCAGCAGCGCCCCCCTCCTTGTCAGGCCTTCCTTAGCCCACGCCGCCCCACAGTCACCTCTTTTCAGTTTCTCCCATCACCCAGCTCCTGTTTCACCTCTGGGTCCTCTCCCGGCCGACACAGAGACTCCAACCCCCCGCGTGGCTCAGGCTGACTGTCTGCGGGCCCCAGTTTCCTCCTCTGTCCACAGGGAACTTGGGCCAGCTGCAGCTAAGACACCCCCATCCTCACACTGAGGACCCCATTACCCAAGGGAAGGAGGCAAAAGAGAACTCAGCAAACTTGCTGCAGGCTGCAGAGTCGGTCCCTTCCGCTGGCCTCTCGGGCCCCAGCAGCGAGGCTCGTGCGGCTCACATCGCTGTGGTGTGTGGCGAGTGTGTGCACTGGCTTGTTCTCCAAGACCCCCTCTGGGTGTGTGGTGAAGCCCAGGGGCCTGTGAGCTGACCAGCGCTATCCCCTAAAGGTGCATCTCCCTGGAACCTTATTGGGCAAAGCACTTCCTGGGAAACAGCATCTTTGCAGCTTGACTGAGAATCTCGAAATGAGATCATCCTGGGTTTAGGACGGGTCTTAACACCAGGGACAGGCTGCCTGGTGGGAGAAAGGGGAGGAGGCCTGTACTGGGAAAGGGGCAGGCCACGTGCAGATGGAGGCACAGACCGAGCCACGCAGCCGGCCGCAGAGGCCCAGGTCACCGCAGCCGGCCAGCCGTGGGGGAGCACGGTCCTCAGAGCCTCCAGAAGGGGCCGGCCCATGCAGTCTTTGATTTGGGACCTCTGGCCTCCAGCTCTGTGAGAGAATTCACTTCACTGAGCTGCCAGGGTGTGGTTATCGGTGCCAGCAGCCCCAGATTATCAGAATGAAGCTTCATACGCATACAATGAAGTCGCTTGGGTGATAAAGGAAAGCAAATGTAAGAAATCTCCCCGCCCCCCTGCGCCCCACCCTCACAAGCACCCTGTTTATTCCCCTTGGCCCGCAGCAGCCCTGAGAGACAAGGAGGAAGCGAGAGCCGCGTGGTGTGTATGGTGTGTGTGTGGATTGCACATGTCGTGTGTGCCGTATGGGGAGTGCGTGTGGCTATGTGTGTGGGGTTATGGTACATGTCTGCATGTTGTATATTGTCTGGGGGGGAGGGGTATAGTGTGCGTGGTTTCTGTGTTTATAGGTTTGTGGGAGTGTGATATGTGTAGTATCTGTGTGTGTGTGTGTGTGTGTGGTATGGTATGTGAGTGGGGGTAGGGTACATGCGTGTCTGTGTCTTGGTGGCATGTGACTTGTGTGATGTGTAGTATGTGTGGCATGTATGGTGCTGTATATGATGTGGGGTGTGTGTGGTGTAGTGTGCTTATGTGGGGTTATATGACATTTGTGTATGGGTGTGTGTGTGGTGGTGTGTGTATGGTGAGTGTATGCACATAGTACATGTGGTATCTTCATGTGGTATGCACAGGTGGCATATATGGTAACTGTGTGTCCATGTGTGTGTGGTATATGTGGTATCTGTGTGTGGATATGTGTGTGGTATATACAGTAACTGTGTGTGCATGTGTGTGTGTGGTATATGTGATATCTCTGTGTGGATATGTGTGTGGTATATGTGGTATCTGTGTGCAGATATGTGTGTGGTATATGTGCTATCCATGTGTGCATGTATGTGGTATATGTGATATACATGTGTGCATACATGTGGTATATGTGATACCTGTGTTTGCATGTGTGTGGTATATGTGATAACCTGTGTGTGCATTTGTGTGTGGTATATCTGATACCTGTGTGTGCATTTGCGTGTGGTATATGTAATACCTGTGTGTGCATTTGTGTGTGGTATATGTGATACTTGTGTTTGCATGTATGTGGTATATGTGATACTTGTGTTTGCATGTGTGTGGTATATGTGATACCTGTGTGTGCATTTGTGTGTGGTATATGTGATATGTCTGTGTGCATTTGTGTGGTATATGTAATACCTGTGTGCACATTTGTGTGTGGTATATGTGATAACCTGTGTGTGCATGTGTGTATGGTATATCTGATGTCTCTGTGTGCATGTGTATGCAGGGGTGTGAGTGTGATGTTTGTGGCATCTGCACATGTGTGGTGTGGTGTGATGTGTGGAACTGGGCAGAGTGGATATGGAAGGTCCTGGTCTGTGGACCCCATTGTGCTTCCGCTGTGTCTCCCCACCCCCACCTACCCACTGTCCAGAAGAGAAAATTCTTACCCAAAAGCCTGGACATTGTCACCAATCAGAGGCTGTCACAGGGGTCAGGAATAAGAGAGAGGGCAGAGAGGCAGTGAATTTCCATAGCCCGCTCCCAGGCCCTGAACCTCATGGGCCTGCAGCACCCTTGAGCACTATCCACTACACTGCTTTGCTCCCAGGCTTGTGGGAGTGAGGGCAGAGACTCTAGCCGGGACCCTACTGTAGTAGAACACCTGTACTCTGCAGCCAGCCCTGGGCCTGCATCCCTGCCCTGCCACCACACCAGCCCCTTCAGGCTCCAGGGAGGGCCTGGGGCCTCAGCCAGGCAGGAAGAGAGGACTGTTTGCTAAAATATTGTGTTGTGTTAAAAATACCAGGGGGGAAGTCACACTTCCCTTTCTTGGATGCAGCAGAGAGGCCTGATGTGGGCCTTGGAGTCTTCAGAGCTTATTTATGCCCGACGTGACCCTTCCCGAGCCCAGTGGGAAGAAGGGGATCTTACAAAGAGCTTCAGGCACTTGGCACCTCCTCCCCAGGTGCTCCAAATAATCCCCGGCTCCCTCCTCAGTCTCTGAGGCCCTGTGGGTTGGGCGCTTCCTCACCATCATGCCCAACCCCAGGGATATCTCCCCTCCCACTTTTGCACACTAGGTGAGCCTCCTGTCACTCACCCACCCATGAGCCAGACGTCCCTCCTCCGGCCTTTCAAGCGCTGTTCCCCCTGGGACGCTGGGCTTTCCTTCCCATCGGCCTTCCTCTTGCCTCTCCATCTTAGTTCAGGGTTACCTTTCCAGAGATTGCCTTCCGCTGCATGATCTGAGTCCCCTCTTTCTCAGCCGCTATCACTCTTTATTCCCTTTTCACTCTGATCCCTTTCCTTCATAGTGTGTGTGTATCATGATTCGCGTGTGTATGTATGCATGTATGTGTTTGCTCTCTCATTTATTGTGTTTCACCCTCACAAGATTGTGAGCTGCCCAAGTGTGTAATGCTTGCAACATAGTAATGATGTAGGGTTTCCCCCATTCAAGGCTGGACAAGGACCCTCATTTTCCATGCCTAGCAAACAGACATTTTCTATCCAAAGTGCATTCTCTGAACACAAGCAAGACAGGAGAAAAGCAGTTTTCCAGCATTTCGTGTAAGCTAGGCCCCTTCTGGAAAGGACCTCTTGCCTCTATTTCCTGGAGTTTGAGGAACTGCATTCATTTGTTAATGCCTTCATTCAGTCGCTAAGCAACACTGAAGTCTATCAAATTCTGGCCAAGTGTAATTCCCAAAACAGTATAAAGCCGCTAGATGAAAGATTCTCCCACCTCTGCCCAATGCTCTGGTGCCTTTTCTTCCTTCTATTCCTTTCTATTTAATAAACCTATTTTATCACTCTGTGGTCCATGGGCTCATTCTTCAAATCTCTGAGACCAAGGACCTACTACAAAAAGAAATTCCGGCAACAGGAAGGGCTTGTATCAGTCAGGATAAATCGGTCATGCTGTAGTGACAAACATCCCAAGATCTCAGTGATTTAAAGCAACGAAGGTTTATTAGCTGCTCACACTACATACACAATGTGAGTGAAAGACTGGGAGATGGAAACTGATCCTCACAGTCACTTGGGGACTTAGAGTGGTACAGGCCCCATCATGACCCTCTTCTTTCCACAGCAATAGGAAAGACACATGGAGAATCACATAATGGATTTTCTTTTCTTTTTTTTAGACATAGAGTCTCATTTTGTTGCCCTCTGGAGAGTGCTGTGGCATCACAGCTCACAGCAGCCTCCAGCTCTTGGGCTTAGGTGATTCTCTTGCCTCAGCCTCCCAAATACCTGAGACTACAGGCACCCGCTACAACGCCTGGTTATACACACTCAATTTTCAAGTTCTCACCCAGAAATGACATATTTCTTTTTTATTTAATTTTGAATTAAAATCGTAACCATATACATTTATGGGGTACAATGTGATAACTTGGTATACAATGTGCCAATGAGTAAGTCAAACTGATTTACATATCATTCACCTCACTTACTTATTTGTTGTGGTAAGACATTCAAATTTTCTCTTAGTTATTTTGAAATATATCCTTACATTGTGCATATTAAGTGAGTTCCCACGAAATACCATCCCTCCTCCCACCAATCACCCTCCCCTCTGCCCTCCTCTCTCACTCCTCACCCTCCCCCCATTACTAGCCTATATTTGTGTTTTATCATTTGTATGGGTGTGTAAGTGTTTATATATTGGTTTCATAACAGTATTCATAACAGTAACATTGGATGCTTTTTTCCCATTCTTGAGATACTTTACTAAGAAGAATGTGTTCCAGCTCCACCCAGGTAAACATAAAATATGTGAAGTCTCCATCTTTTCCACGGATACATAGTATTCCATAATATACAAACTCCGGAACTTGTTTATCCACAACTGGGTTGTTGGGCATGTGGGTTGGTTTCATGACTTGCCAAAGACCATATGATTCTCTCACTTGATGCAGAAAAGGTTTTTGAAAATACCCAGCATCCTTTCATGATAAGAACACTTAGGAAGCATGGTGCCTGTGGCTTATTGGGTAGGGAGCCGGCCACATATATCGAGGGTGGTGGGTTCAAATCCGGCCCTGGCCAAATGGCAACAAAAAATAGCTGGGCTTTGTGGTGGGTGCCTGTAGTCCCAGCTACTTGGGAGGCTGAGGCAAGAGAATTGCCTAAGCCCAAGAGCTGGAGGCTGCTGTGAGCTGTGACGCCACGGCACTCTACCGAGGGCAATAAAGTGAGACTCTGTCTCTACCGAAAAAAAACTTAGGAAAAGAGGCTTAGATGGGACATTTCTTGAACTGACCAAGACCATGTACAGCCAACCCACAGCCACGTTGAAGAGTGTAAAATTGAAAGGATTTCCATTCAGATCTGGAACTATACAAGGATGGCCATTGTCACTACTGTTACTCAACATACTATTGGAAGCTCTAGCCACTGAAATTGGGCAAGGGAAGGAGATCAAGGGTATTCAAATGAGGGCAGAGAATGTCGAACTCTTGCTCTTCAAGGATGACATGATCTTATACCTGGAAAAACCCAGGGACTCAACTACAAAACTCTTAGAAGTGATTAAGGAATATAGCAGTGTTTCAGGATATAAAATCAACACCTATAACTCAGTAGCCTTTATATATACTAACAATAGTCAAACTGAGAATATAATCAAAGACTCTATTCCTTTTACAGTAGTGCCAAAAAGGATGAAATACCTGGGAGAAGTGACATATTTCACTCTAGTTCATTGACCAAAGCAGCTCACACAGCGCTGAAGAGCTAGAAGGAAATAGAAGCAAAATATTTAGGAACAACTCCATGGTAAGCCCCAAATTAGCCACATTTGTCCGGTCTTCTTGTCTTTGCCCTTTTGCTCTGTGATTTTGCACTTTTGTGCATCAGGAGAGAAAATCTATTTCCCCACTCCAGAATATTATCTGGCCTTGTAATTTGCTATGGCGGGAGGATGAGAAGTGTGGGGCTCGGAGGCCTTGAGTGACTTCACTCATTCTCTCAGACCCTTTTCTCTCCCATGGGAACAAGCCTGGACTAGCCCAGTGGAGGATGAGAGTCAAGCCGGCCACAGACCACAGCAAGCCACTGGCGGGAAATGTGAGTGGGGCCTTGTATATCTGCAGCCTCTGGCTGATCTAGCAGAAAGCTCAGCCCAGATAAGCCAAGCTTGACCAATCAACCACCACCACCCACTGACCCATGGACATGTGAGCAATAATAAATGCTTAAAGTTTCAAGCCACTGAATTTTGGAGTGGTTTGTTACACAGTAATAGCAAACAATAAGAACCCTATTGACAACATGGTGTTTATTAAATGTATGTTTTTAATGAATAAAGGGGCAAAACAGCTCCTTTTCCCACCTTTCCCTTCCTACTAACCTGGGAATGAAAATCCTGATTTAAAATGTGACCAAGGCTATTCACACACCCTGAGAGTTGGTGGACAGAAAAATTGAACTGGAAGGCCCAGATTGTATTCTTACTCTGTTACATACAGGAGCAGGCCTTTTGCTAAATCCCTTTCCTTTGGGCCTCGGTTTTCCTGGATGAGAAGTAGAAGGGATGCATATTTGATGCTTTCCAATGGCTCTGCCAGCACTGCAGGCTGAAATCTGCCGAGGAGTTTTCTGCAGGCTGCAATCTCCTAGAAGAGGGACCACTAAAGAATGGAACTGCCCATTGCTGCCCTGAATAGCTGGATTGAACTGAAATTATGGCTCCATCTCAGGGAGTCCATGCTGCCTTTGAACTCTCCCAGGGAGGGGAAATTTCAACTTCTTTGGGGCTTCATCTTCCCCTTAAAGATCTCACAGTCAAAATCACACTCCACAAACACTTAAGCAAACCTCCGCACTGAGGCAGGCCTGGGGCTGGCCCCTCAGGGTGCAAGACGGTCATCCCAGGCCCCAGGTTTTCAGGAGCCTTTGGGTCACTGCAGGAGACAGAGGAGATTCATATAAAGTTAGGACTGCATGCCAGTTGTACTGATAAACCAGTCCACTGGGCTTTCCATTTCAATTTTTCTATTTTCCAGTTCTAATATTCCTACTTGGTTCTTTTTGTATATCTGTTGTTCCTTGACAAGATTTTCTACCTCTTTGATGAGATTTTCTATGGTTTCATTTATATCAGGAATGTTTGTAATTGCTCGTTGCAGCATTTTGTGATTTCGGCCCTAAAACCTTTGTTTGATAATTCTAGCACCTCTGTCATTGTGGTGGTGGCATCTGTGGTTTATTTTCAGTCAGTTTGAGAAGTTTCTGGCTGTTGGAGGGATGAGTGACTTTGAACTGACACCTGGACATTTTCATATTATGTGACCGAGACTATAGATGTTGCTTCAAACTTCTGTTGCCGCTGACTATTTCTGACACCACTCCAGTGCGGAATGGAGGGGGATACCGCATCACCCCTGCAAGGAGATGGAAGCTTAGGTTTCCATTTCTGGCCTCAGGAGGAGGTATTAGGAGCTTCCTCTTGAGTAGATCACAGTTGCTTTTCATAGCATCCGTTGAGGGAGGGTGGAGAAATACAATTATTATTCCTGTTTTAAACTTGAAACTGAGGATTCGAGAGGTTATATTTCTTGCGAAAGCATAATGCCACAATGTCGCAAGACAAGGGCCAGACCCAAGGCACGATCTTTGACCATTTTTTTCTACAGCCTGTCTTTGAGTGCCATTGCACTACCTAATTCATCTCTGAGTCCTGAGCCCAGATAGGGCCTGACTCAGCACAGGTGCTCAGGATGTGTGACGAGTTGAACTGCCAAGTACTGGAAATGCAAACCGAAACCGTAGGCAGCAAACTCTCAGGTGCCACAGGGAAAGTGAAATTACCCTTTATGCAGAGTCAGGCTAGGTGGGCGTGTATGCCCTGTCCACCTGGCTTTGGACAAGCCCCCTCATTTCTCTTAGCCTCAGTGTCCCTATCTGAAAACCGAGGCTAATGAGACCTTCATGTTGCAATAGGATAATATGTGTCAGAGCATCCAGCACTGTCCCTGGGGTGCCTGTGGCCATCGGTATATCTCTTCCTGTCCCTACTAGTGTGATGTCCTGGTGTTTTTCAAGGAAAAATGGTTCACTGCGGGCCAAAGGGACAATCACCCACCAGAGAGATGGGGGGCAGGAGAGCCTGGGAGGAGATCTGGAGATAGACCAGAGGAAGGTGTGGCCGAGGCTGTGCAGTGAGGGCTTAAGACCTTGCAGGCAAGGCAGGAGCAGGCAAGGCCCCAGAGGTTGGTCCTTTGCCTGGAAGAGGCCTGGGCATCTCCTAGGGTCCCCACTACACGTAAGAGACCAGAAGGACTTTGCAGCCTGGGAGGAGGGGTGGATATGCAGAAGAGAGGATGGGGAGGCTTTGTCAACCTCGGGGTGCTTGTGTACTCCATGGATGTTGTACCTGCAGCCAGGTGAGCACTGGGGACTTGGTCTCACTGCATCAGGAAGCCCACAGGTAGGATAGGCCTCAGGCCACTGAGACAGGGGGCCAAAAACCTGTTCTGCTCGAGGAGTCCATTCAGATGACCAGCACTCAGCACATGACCTTGAACACCTGGCCAAGGAGAAGTCCTGACCCACAGTGTCCTCCTAGGAATTCCTGAGTTGATTTTCCAGGTCCGGGGGCAGCGCCCACATGAAGTTAGGGCTCAGGTCAGGAGGAATGACAGTTGTTAGTTGCTTCTATGGAAACCAAAGACTCAGTAAGATCACAGGTACTGGCGGCAGATGTTTGTTCAAAAACATTGAAAGGAAGGTGGCTTTCACACCCCTGGAGGGCAGACTCTCCCCAGGCACCCTCCAGCGTGTAGGGGTCGTGGGGTCATCGCCCCTCCTGCCTGATCGGGCTTCTCACTGTGCCCCCATCTCAAGGGCCTCCTCTGACTCCCTCCAAGCGGATCAGCTCCTTTGCCCGAGACCTTCATGCATCTTCCTCTCATGGCCCAAAATGGCATCCTGTGATTTTCCAAGAGGCAAATCCTTCTCCTTAGACAGTGGCAGTGTTATAGCTGTAATCCAAAGGAGGGGTAGAGTTGTTAACATTCATGAAGGGCCTATTCTGCACCTACTATGTGCCACAGAGGAACGATTCATTCATTCCTCTGCTGTCCCTGGTGTCTGCCGTGGTGTTTATGTAGCTGAATTAGACAAAGTCCTGCAGCTTCCGTCGAGTGGAGCAAAAGCGACGGACACACTAATCAGCACTTGCCAGAAGGGCCGTGATGAAGGGTTCGGGAGAGGCTCAAAGTGCAGGAGAGGCCTGGGACGGGGCTTTTGAGGGTGGGGTTGGGATGTTCCTGGGGAGATTATTTCAAGCTGGATGATTCAGGTGATGAACTGAGACAACTACATCTTTCTCCTGCCTTGTCAGTCTTTGGAGCAGGGAATGCATGTGGGTGTGCCCCATGCTGCCATTGAGAGGGCCCTGTGGAGAGTAGGGGAGCAGCAGGAGAGGCCACAGCTGCCCTGAGAGCCTTGGGAGCGGAGGAGGAGCAGCTTGGGGCGCAAGGCACAGGCAGATGGGGCAGGAGGGATGTCCAGGAGAGGGGTGAGGAGGCAGGTAGGGGAGAGTCCTGGTCCTGAGCTGTCACAGAAAAGAACATGGGAGGAGCTAGTGGCAGGTGGGGAGGGGGCCCATCTGGGACACGCGGGTTTGCAGAGCCTGTAGCATGTGTGGGGGAAGGTAGCCAGGACAGAGGTGGGCACTGGAGACCCAAGCCTAGGAGAGCCTAGGCAACCACGTCAGAAAAAGATTTTAGGGCAGCTGGTGTTCTCTGGCTGCATCCCAAAGTAGACACTCAGCTCCGCATCTGGCCAAGCAGCTGGGAGATAGTGGCCCCCAACCCGGCCTGTCTCTGGTGGGCCCTGCGGGCCGCTGTTCCAGCTGCTGACCGGGCTCAGCCTCAGCACCTGCAGGAGCCCTGACTTCCCGTGGATGTCTGGTTTCTCAGTCCTCTTTTGAGATTTTCTCCACCTCTCTGCTTCTCACTTCTTCCCCTTACTCTTGTCTTTCTCCTAATTGGGGCCTGCTGGGCTTTCTCTCCCCAAGCCCTTGAGGAAGGACTTCCTGTGATTACCAGTAGCAATAAAGAATATTAGTTGCCATTTAGGGCTCCGTGGGGAACAGAGTTATGCCGAGCACTCTGTAGCATTACACCCTTTAATCATCACAGCCGCAATGTGAGCGGGTGGTGTCACCACATTTTATAGATGCTGGAAAGTGAAGATTCAGTACTCCACTGGCTTACTGGGGCCTTCCGGTCTCTGTGTTCAAACAATTCATCTAGAGACAGAAACAACATCACTGGGTAAAATAATGAAAAAAGATTTCAGAATGGGTGAATGATAGACATCCTGTTAGTTTATCTCCCCCAGTCCATCCGTATTCTCCCGGTAACCAGGTGTGTCTTGAGGATTAGAGCTCGAGCTACTGGAAACATGGGGAAAAGGCCCCTACTTGGTGATTCTGTCCACACCAACAGCACTGAAGGTGAATGGCATCCCTGTTTGGATATGCCACTCATGTGTGAAGCCAGCCAGCGATGGAGAGTGGACGGTCCAACGACACCCAGAGCATCCCCACGTTTTACCTGAAAAGACAGACTCCGGCCCTGCCCCAGCCACAACCCAGGAGCTGACTGGTCTGTGCACGGCAGCAGCAGCGTGGGACTGATGACTGATTCTTTTTTTTTGGACTTTTTCACTTTTCTTCTTAGGTGTAAGACATGATGAAGGTTATGTAAAATGTGTCCTGGCTCGGCGCCTGTGTTTCAGCGGGCTAAGGCGCCAGTCACATACATCTGAGCTGGCGGGTTCGAATCCAGCCTGGCCCGCAAACAACAATGACGGCTGCAACCAAAAAATGGCCGGGCATTGTGGCGGGTGCCTGTGGTCCCAGCTACTTGGGAGGCGGAGGCAGGAGACTTGCTTGAGCTCAGGAATTGGAGGTTGCTGTGAGCTGTGATGCCATAGCACTCTATCCAGGGTGACAGTTTGAGGCTCTGTCTCAAAAAAAAAAAAAAAAAAAAAGTATCCTACAGGTAACCCAAACTAGACAAACTGTCGAAACTGTGTTACTGGTTGACTCTTACTATGAATATACAGGAAAGGCTGAAGATACTTGCAGATACAATAACACCAAATATCAGATATGTGTGTCCCCCAGTGGGCCAGCTGTTTGCTACAATCCTGAACCCTCAGAGCAAACTGAATTTCCTATGTGGTATACTGATATCCCTAGAAAGACAATAACCCAAGTTATAACAGAAGGAATACCTAAACAATCAAAAAAAATCCCATTAATAACAATTTTGAATATGTACCGACATGTGTCTTTTTATATTTTCAATAATAATTAGAAGTTTTCCATGTAGAAATACTATATATTTCTGAAGACTTATTTCTATGTATTTCATATTTCATGTTGTCATATTAACTTTAATTTTCTAATTGTTAACAGTATATAATGGATATTTATATATGGGAAAAAAACAGAGACAAATATGTAAACACCCACAACGTCATCACATTTTAAGTCAATCTGAATCCTGTGATTTTCAAGACATGTGTGTGAAATATAAAATGTTCTCAATCAGGGTGCAAAATTTGAAGCAATTCAAATTCCCCAACCCAGCTAATTTACATAATTTCGAAGCTGGCTTGCGGAGTGGGCTATGACCTGTATTGATGCTGCCCCATGTGGCCCTGCCGCTTTAGCGGGAAGCAGATATGATCATCCCCGCATCTTACAGCACGGTGTTGAATTAATTACCTGTGTTTACGGTTATGAGCGATCTTCACGAACACGTCTCTGTAATGAGATCCTGACAGTGGTGCTGCAGAGGTGCCCCGTGTCTGCACAGGTCTCTGTGGGTTGTGGGAAAGCAAGGTCATGTCTACCCGCAAAGAGAGAGGGAACTTAGAGAACAACATTACTTAACACTTACTGAGTACCTAGCATGGGTCTGATTTTTTTTCTTCACATTGCCTCTTACGAGCCCCTCCCCAGCCCTCTGGGTTGGGTGTTACTGGTATTTTTAGAGATGAGAGACAGCTTTTCAGCTAGCAAGAATGACTAACTTGCTGTGGTGGTTTTCAAATATGTCCATAAGTTCTTTGATCTTCCTTCCTTCAAAAGATGGAGCCCAATTCTCCTCCCTTGCGTGTGGGCTGCCCTTGGTGACCTTAATGGACAGAATGTGACAGAAGCAACGGTGCTAGAGCACAGGTCATAGGAGGCATCAGCTTTTCAGTTTTCCCTTTGCTCTTTTTGTTGGGTCATACATTGTGGGAAAAGCCAGAGTAAGAGGACACTGGTGGCGAAGGGCAGAGGTCTTCCACCTCTTCCACAGAGAATAGACCTCTTCCATAGAGGTCTAGCTGATATTTTTGCAAAAATTATTGGAAAATAGCTGCGTGAACAAGCCATCTCGAAAACCTCAGTTAAGCCTTTTTGTGACTACAACCCCAGCCAATGTTGTGATTACAACTCCTGACCTAATCCAGAATCACCCAGCTAGGCTACCCCCAAAATCCCAACCTGCAGAAATGGTAAAGTAATGTTTGTTGTTTTTAGCTGTTAGGTTTGGGGATAATTTGTTATACAGCAAGAGATAACTAATATGCTTTCCCTAGCCCACACAGCTCCAAAATGAAGGCGCTGGGGTTTAAGCTTCTGTTTACTGGTCACTAAGTTCATATCATAACCGTTGTGGCAGATATGAGCTGAGCTTCGGTATCCACTCTTCCCTTCTTATAGAATTACGGAGTTTTTACCTAAAACATACATTTCCTAGAATCCTTTGCAATTAGAACATAGGGCTAAGTTCTAGTTAATAAGATATGAGAGTAAGTACTATGTGCAACTTCCTTTCCCCTGCTCAGTAGGTAGAGTGAGGATGTGATGGGTGGAGCTGAAGCAGCTGTCTTGGAGCATAAGTTATATATTGAGAGTCACTGAACAATGAGATGGATTATTGAGGAGTCACCACATGAGCCCTGGATCACCTACTCACACTTTCATGGAAAAGATAATTAACTTTAAAATTCTGCATTATGTTTAAATGATTATTATTTTAGGCCTGTTACAGCAGCCAAAATAATACACTAACTAATGCAATCAGTATGTCTGACTGCTATTTGGTTGAGATTGCCAAAGCGTTAGTGAGAGTCCCCAAATCCACACGTACACCTGACAAAGTGCGGACACTATGAATCTTGTCTCACACAAAATGTTTTATCAGTTTCCAAATATCCATAGGTACTACTAGCAAAGCACCAATTTATTCTGAAGTGTCATTGAATTCACAAGTCTGTTTGAGGAACAAATGAGATAAACAAAGTAAGCAAAGTGCTTGGCATTGAATAAGCATAAAGATTACTGTATTTTGCTATGAATAATGCACACTTTTTGCCCAAATTTTTGAGGAAAAAATAAGGATGCACATTTTACATGTGTTAGTACTAATTCCATAGCAATAGAAATAGTTTTAATTCTTCTATGTAAGTGTATGCATTAAAAGTATACCTCTACAAAGCAATAATCCCCAAGTACAAAATAATACCCTAAAATATGATGATATGTTTGGTTGAACTTATGACGAATTTACAACAAAAACCATTTCGGGCATCAAAAAGTGACGTATTTTTCTTCTTACACTTTAGGTGGGACTAGCAGTCTAGCTGATATTTTTGCAAAAATTATTGGAAAATCCCTAGGAAAGATTTTTTTTTTCTTGAAAGTTTGCTGGGCAGGATCTGTGACTCAAGGAGTAGGGTGTCAGCCCCATATACCAGAGGTGGTGGGTTCAAACCCAGCCCCAGCCAAAAACTGCAAAAAAAAAGAAAGTTTGCACCAAAAACATGGGTGCACATTACACATGGGAGCACATTGTACATGGCTAAATACAGTACTCATTTTCAGGACATAAATGTTTCTTAATCAACAGCTGATTCCATGTAAGGGGTCCACAAAATATCTTGATTGTAACAGAGGTGTCTGAGTTCAAGAACTCAGGCTCTGTGCCTGTGGGAGGCCCTGTTGTTGCAGATCTCAATTTATTATCTGGGAAGGTCTTCCGTCAACCACACACACCCCAGTGAGCAGAGATCTTACAACCTGGAACTCCCCCTGCTTCTGCCAAAGCCAAGGGGTAAAGCTGCTAATCACTGACCGCCAACTTGTGATAGGCCAGACCATGACCTCAGGGTTCTTACCAAAAATAAGGCCAAGATCTTAGAAGACAAAGGTACAGCCTGACATGATCTGGGGAGCAAAAAGGCGTCCCAGTATTCTCCTTTCCACATGAAGCAAAGATAAAAAGTTCAAGTCCCCAGTAGTCCCTTGGCCAGAGTATTCTTGCCACCTGCGGAATTATTTTCTAAGGAACCTTGACATTGTCACCACTAAATAACTTTATGAAGCATTTCATGGTTGGATTCCGTAAGAATTCTTACATGCATTGTCCAGGGAGGCCAGGAGAGTATTAGTATCTCCATTTTACATAGCAGGGACCTGACGCTCAGATGTCCTCCAGGTCACACAGGTGACTAGATGCAGAACTAGGGCAAGATTTCAGGCCTCGTTTCCTACATCCACTGTATTTGTTCTATCCAGTGCATTCAGCCATTGCAGGATAGGAGAACCCAACCTCTGGACCAAACCCACTGGGTTTATAACCTTGTGGGCATCTATGCATCACTGGCTTTGGGTAAAAGTCCAAGAGAAACCATCTTAGTGCATTCAGGTTGATATAACAAAATATCTTAGAGAGAGTAATTTTTAAACAAGAGAAATTATTGTTCACAGTTCTGAAGTCTGTGAAGTGCAAATTCCAGGCATCAGCAGACTTGGCCTCTGGTGAGGGGATGTCCCTCATAGATGTCAGCTTCTTGCTGTTTCCTCACCTGGGGGAAGGGGCAAGAAGTCTCTCCTGAGCATCCTTTATCCATTCATGACAGTGGAGGCCTCATGATGTAATCACTTCCCCAAAGCCCTCCCTCTTAGTACTATGACGTTTGGGAAGCACACCAACATTTCGACCATAGCAGAAACTTTGGATTTCCGAGAACTGTGCACAGTCTTCTGCCTTTTCTGACCCACCTTCTCTGTATCAGCAGGTGTAACATACATGCCCACACTAGGACAGGTGAAAACACAAGCAAAGGGAAAAGTGTACAGGTGCTGACCTTCAGGGGGCCAACACTTTATGGAGGTTATTTGTTTTATTTCATTTACTCTCTTATAGACACCTTTCTACAAAAAGGAAATGAAACTACAAGAGGTGATGTGACCAGGTTCCCCAGCTACCAGCGACAGGGTGAGGAGAGGATTCCAGCTCAGGGTCCTCTGGTTTTATACTGCGTATTCTTTCTTCTCCAAAGTGTTACCTGCTCATATTTTATCATTTAACCTTTAATTTCTATGTACTGCAGCCGTTAGTTTTAACTTCTATTTTGCCACCAAATTGCATCGGGTTTTATAAGAGGAAGATTTAATTTGCTAGAATTCAAATTTGCATAGTAATGACCAAGTCAAGCAGGTTTCCTTGGAATGTCAAGAGGGAAAGAACTGTTGAAGTTCGCGCCTGTTTTTCTCAATAGTCTCTTCACGGGAGAGAAGTGAGGGTGTGTATGTATGTGGGTGCAAGTATGTGTGTGTGTGAGTATATGTGTGTATGTGGGAGGCGGAGAGAGAGAGACACTCATGAGAATGTGACTGCTTGGGAGTAAGTAATCTTTCCAGAAAAACAAATCAACGTTTATAGTGGAAGTGATTTCTTCCGTTGGTTGAGAACAAGCTGCCCTCTTATTCAGCCAACTTAATTTCCAGTTAATTCTTCCGAATGACTTCTTAACCCCACCCACATGCCTTCCTCTCCTCCCTCCAAACATCCCTCCACAGTGCCCTGTGGCTCTCACTGCAGGTTCTCAGACCATCCCAAAGCTGAGTTTGTCAGAGGCTGAGCCACGCCTCTGTGAGATACCCCCAAACTCCAGAGAGTGGCCACTGTGAAGGCAGGGGCCACGGCTGATTCTTCTCTGTGTCTTCAGAGCTATGTTCATTGACTGCCCGGGAGCCTGCACTCGGAAGAGAAGCATCTAAGTGTGAAGAGCCCCAAACAGACAATCCCCAATGCCTTTATCTTTAAGTGCTGCTTTGCTGAGTCCGACCTGTCCCCCAGCACAGATATAAACAGCTTTTTCCATATTTCTGCCTGGACATGGTGTCTAGGGCACCAGCTGTCATTGGGGGGGCAGCTCTCCAGGACCTCAGGAGTCAGAACTGAGACCAGCAAGTGGAAATTTCCTGGAATTCGATTGTAACACAATGTAAAAAAGAACATGCTAACAGTTGACACTTTCCAAAAGATAAGAGAGTGAGATGTGCTCCCTGCCGCCAGCTATGCCCAAGCAGAGGCCGGTGGGGCACTTTTTCTATACAGGTTACATGGGTATTCCTTCGACAAATATTTACTGCTACTGAACACAGGGCAATGGTGGGGTGGATCCCAGATTCTAATCAGGAGCGAGCTGGAGGTGTTGCTGTCATTTCTCTTCTATGTCAGCTTTGGCACATCATCTGTCAGGACTTCTCTTGCCTCATCCATAAAAGGAAGAGATACGGGGGACTTAAAAGGGACAGGAAGTGGACCCCCACTGTGGATGGCCATGCCAAAAAATAAAAATGTTAGTGCTAAGGCTGCGCTGGAGGTCTGCTGTAGTTTACAGCAGCTTAATTCAGTTGAAAAACAACTGGAAACCTTCTCAGGATATCAGGGGGACATTTGCTATAAAAATTATATCTACATTATAGTTTAATTGCTTATTGTTAAAAATATTATGTTAATAATCTGCATACTCTGGCACTTTAATTTTACCTTGGTACACACTCACACACATATAAAAACACATACACACTCGCAGTATACACAGATGTAGGTGTAGGTATGTGTCTCAAGATAATATGTAGTATATACAGTTAAGCAAATAAACATATACCGAGATCAAGGTATAGATCGTGATACCGTTTTATGTTTATGCACGTGAATATATCTTTGCTATGAACATAACAAAACTTATAATGTCCAGTTATGTGGGTTATGTCAAGAGGTAGGACTCAAAATGGAGAATTTACAATACAATTAGATCCAGGTCTCTGCGACAGGAAACCCCAAAATCAGCAGCTGAAGAAAATAGGAAGTCTAGTATTTCTCTTACAAAAGTAAGTTTAGAAATAGACAGTTTGGGCTCTGCACCCATAGCACAGTGGTTATGGCATCAGCCACATACGCCAAAGTTGGTGGGTTCGAACCCAGCCCAGGCAAGCTAACCAACAATAACAACTGCAATAAAAAAATAGCTGGGCATTGTGGCAGGCACCTGTAGTCCAAGGTACTTGGGAGGCTGAGGCAAGAAAATCGCTTAAGCCCAAGAGTTTGAGATTGCTGTGAACTGTGATGCCACAACACTCTACTGAGGGCAACAAAGTGAGACTCTGTCTCAAAAAAGAAAAAAAGAAATAGTTTGGAACTAATGTGGCTATAGATCTATGGCCATCACCTCCGGCTCTATCTGTCTTTCTGGCCCATTGTCCTTAAAAAAAAATCTTTCTACCTCTTTTATGTTTACATGGATGGAGCTGGAACATATTCTTCTTAGTAAAGTTTCTCAGTACTATTATGAAACCAATATATAGTCACCCACACTTTCATATAAAAGATAAAACACAACTATAGCCCAGGATGAAGGAGGAAAAGGGAGGGGGGAGTTGGATGGAGGGAAGGTAATTGGTGGCCACACCTATGGTGCATATTACAAGGGTACTTGTCGAATCTATTAAGTGTAGAGTATAAATGTCTTAATACAATAATTAAGTAAGTGAGGTGAAGGCTATGTTAACCAGTTTGATGTAAGCATTGTGAATTGTATACAAAATCAGCACATGATACCCCATAAATGCATTAATGCACACAGTTATGATTTCACAAAAGCAATCTTTCAATTCTCAAGGCCACCTATAGTCTAAGAGAGCAGCTGGGGGTGCAGCCACCAGGCCCAGAAAGGAACACAGAAAAAGTTGTTGGTGCTCTGTAGGGACTGTTCCAGAGGTGTCACCAAACACACCTAGTGGCAAAGGGTGCTGGGAAATGCAGTTTTTAGCTGGAAAACTAAAATTGTAGTTTACAATTGCCTCAGCTATAAAAGGAAGATAACAGTATTACAACCTGCTGTTTTGTATGGTATTGTGTAGGGCAGCGTAAACAATATAAGGAGCCACATGGAGATTTTTAACATCTTTTAAAAAACAGATTTTCCATATTGTTTGTCTAAACACGATGAGAATGCATTGCTTTACAATTTTAAAAATCCAATAGGAAATAGGAAAGACGTTTTTATTTTTTTTTATTATTGAATCATAGCTGAGTACATTAGCGCAATCAAGGGGTACAATGTGCTGGTTTCATATAAGTATCCAATGTACTCAGCCCTACTATGAGGCTATGTGAAACAGTTTGAGGAAAGACTTTTTTAAAGAGAGGAAAGGAACTGACACTTTTTAACACACTGTGAGCCAAGCTTGTTTGTTGGGTATTTCACATGCAATCTCATTTCATCCTCACGTGACCTCACAGAGTACCTAAGACAAGTGGAGGAGTCTGAGGTGCAGAAAAAGATGCTACTTTCTCAAGTCTTCCTGTCGCTGAGAAGCACAGCCAGTATTAGAGTGCAGGGGAATCTTTGATCCTAAATGCTGTGTTGTGATCTCTAGGGCCATTTTCAGCAGGGTGGAAAACAATTCGTGTTGATCCTAGAATCCTAGACTTGATAGAGGCTGTGTTCCCTAACCACATCATTAGAATGAGAACAGCAAGGTGCGCGTTGACGCTTTTCCAGCTCCCTGCTCTCTGGTGGCCCTTATCCAGTCGTTACGGCACTAATCTGTTTTCCTCCCGAAGATGTATTCATTGCCCAGAAACAGGAACATTTCCTTCCTTTCTTTCTTTTTTCTCTGATTCACTTTGCTAATTTTCACGCACGTATTCTTATTCAGACAAGGAAAGGGAGTTGAAGAATTTAAGAACATTTGATTTTTATTTTTTTCCTCTATTTCTTGAGTCTAATTTCATAAGGGTAAGAGAGAGAAGACAATAGTCTTAAACAAACATTGGGCTCCTCTCGGGTTTTCATTAGTGTGAGTTTATGAGGGAATCATGGGGGGAACCTACAGAATAATATTATTCCAACCAAGATGCCGTCTGCTTCCTGCTGTGTGGGAAAACATCAGTGCCGTGGGTGTTTTCCTTAAAGCACTTTCAATTCTAGACAGGACAGTAACAGACAAAAAAAAAGATGCAAGCATTCCTCAGGAAATGTCAACTACCTTCCATGGAGAGCCTTCTCCATATTGGATCCCAGTTTGTTCCTTATATAAATAAATCCAGTTCTGCTTTGGATGTCTGAAGTGGAAGCCAGAGCTCCTGGGAAGGGAGAAAAGTCCAAACAAGTCTAGGTTCGAATTCACCCAGCATAGTTGGAAAGGCGTGCTCTAGGCCTCAAACTGCTCATCCTGGTGAGCAAGGCTGAACCTTGAAAGTTCGAAGAGGGTGGCACCATAATTTTTGGAGTGTCACTCATGCGCTGGCATGGAGAGCCAAAATTACCTGCCAAGCCCCTCCGTGGCTCCTGGGCTTTGGTGAGGGCTCCCTGAGGTCGGCCTTGCTCTGCAGACAAGTTTTATTGTAGACGTGGAAAGGGTAAAGACCTCCCTTCTCTCCCAACCTGCAGGTGCTCCCTGCACTTGGCTTGAGAAGAGATGAGCCATGTTCTGGAAACGCAGCAAGCCCTGGGCTCCTGGAGGTACCTGCCCGAGGCTGAGCCCTGCGGGAGGCGAAGGAGAACAGAGAAGGCCTGGGGAAACAAACACACAAACAAACCTACAAACAAGGGATGTGTTTGTTGTAGAAAGAGAAAGGGCCCATTCAGCTCTGGGCCCTGGGCGCCCAACACTTCCTCCAGGCCTGGAGCCCTGGCAGCTCTCGCATTTGTCCTTCCTCAAAGCCACCTGTGCTCCTGGCTCTGCGTGGGAGGTGGAGGGTGAGGACGGCCCTTTCCCAGGGCTCCCAGGCTGGCCCCTCAGGGCCTGCCCTGTGGCCTGGGTGGGTTTCCCCTTCCCCTTCCTCCCCTGGCTGCTCTGTCCTCCCCTCTTCCTTCACTTCTCAAGCCCTTTTAGATAGAGAAGGGCTTAAAATGTGCTGACTGTAATGGAGAGACTTGTTCTGACCATCTTGGGGAAAGGGAGAAGAAAAGGCAAATCAGCACTTATTGAGTACCTACTATGTGCCCGACACTCTGATGAGTACGTTCTTCCAATACTCCCAACAGAAAGGAATGAAGGCTCAGGAGACTGAAGTGGCTGGATCTGAGAGTTCCTTTGTTTTTCAGGAAAAGTCCACCTCCCATGGCTGTGACGAAGGGAAACAGGGTAGGGAAGGGAATAAGCTACAGGGAACAAGGAGGCAGCTGTCACACAGTAGGTCTTCAATAATACTGTGCCATCTACTGTGTCAGATACTGACCCATCTCTGAGTCCCTATGGTGTGTGCTGAAGACTTGTTAAGTGGAAAGGACAAAGGAACGACTGACTCATTTATTTTATTAAACAAATATTTACTGAGCACCTACTATGTGCTGGGAACTGTGCAGGAGCCTGAACATATCCACATAGACAGAAGATGTCCCTGCCCTCCTGCCATTTCCATTCCAGGGGAACATCAACAGCGGTCCTTTGCTTGTATGTGTCCAACACAACTGTGGTGAACACCTGCTGGGTGCCAGGTCCCGCTCTCTGCAGTATATTCTTTGACCAGAGTTTTAGGCTTGGAAGCAACATAGCCCCGGACTATGCTGTGTCTTTGTGGGAACTTGAGGAAAGGTACCTTTTCCTCTGACTTCTACCAGAAAAATATTCCTAATAAGTATATAAAGTAGCAATGACAATAGTATGAACAGTAGTCTCTGGTTTGTGCAGTGAAGCTGCCCAACTGTCCCCAGAAAGGCTACTCAGCACCACCCAGGATGCCTCAGCCCTGAGGTCTCCCAGACGTCCTTCCATGCACCCTCCAGACACTCCTTCATGATACCATGTAATGTTACTATTAAAGAAATAAGCACTCACATTGACTAAAGACCAATATTCCAGAAACTCTCTAGTATTTCAAATTCCTGATTCTGCTCAGTCCTCCTAGCACTATATGAGATAGTGTAATGGGCCGGGTTTTGAATCCCCCAAACTCATATGTTGAAGTCCCACCCCCCAGATGGAATTGCATCTGAAAATAGGATGTTTAAAGGAAAAATCAATTAATTAGGGTGGACCCTGAGCCAGCAGGACTGATATTCCCCAAGAAGGGGAGATTTGGACACAGATGAGCGGGGAAGACTTAGGGAGAAGACGGTGGTCTGCACACTGAGAAGAGAAGTGTGGGAAGAAACCAGACTAATGCTGATAGATAAGATTACTTTCCCTGCTTTATGATATACGAACTGGGTCTCGAGGTCACACAGCTAAGAAGGATAGGGAAATAGTGTTGGAACTCAGATCTGCGCAAGCATCTTGGACAAGCCAAAGGAACCCTCTATGCATTCGATTTATTTTCTAAACAGTATTGGTCTTTGGAGGCAGCGACCTTTGGAGAAGGAAAGAAAAATTCAAAGCATTCCAAAGATAGTGAGTAATCTCTGCAAAGTCAGCTGTAGACCAGGGGACAGTAAGGAGGAGTCAGATCACAAATCTCTTAGCTTTGCCAGCTGGACGGCCTACGGCAACCTCCACACACTGCTGCCCGGCTCAGCAGGCCCTACGGACTGCTTGCAAATGCATGAATGTGCAATAGACAACGTGCAAATGCGTGAATGTACCATAGACACTATGCAAATGCGTGAATTTGGCTGCCACTCAATAAAACTTTTTTATAGATACCAACATCTGGATTTGACATCATCTTCACGTGTCACAGAATATTGTTTTCCTTTTGATTTTTTTCAACTATGTAAAAGTATAAAAACCAATCTAAGTTTTCAGGCTGTATAAAAACAGCCTTTGGCTGAACTTGGGTTGGTCTACAGCAATGTATTTACCATTTCTGAGAAGTGGTTTGAGGCTGCCGGTGCTGGGCAGGGTACAGGGCTCAATGAGCACCATTGTGTTACCATCATTAATCCCCATAACCACCCCATGAGGGGAGCAATGTTATTGTACCCATTGGACAAATAAGGAGCTCAAAACTAGGAGGGATGGTCACTTCACCAAAGTCACACAGCTGACAAGTGGCAATCCCAGACCTCAAATTCAGGCTCAACTGGCTCTATGGCTGGTGACAAGACCAGGCCCCTCTGTCCCCTTGGCTCCAGTAGCCTGTTCCTTCCCATCAGACCTTCAGGTCCTTTATTGGCTTCATAGACAGTCACCGTAGCCATGGCACTGACCTGGTGTGGCATATTCCACATTCCTGGCTCGTTCACAGGGAGATTTCTCAGAGAAGACCAGTCACACAGAACCCCTTCACTGGAACCCCGTCCTTCCAGAGAACCAGAAACGCAGATGCCTTCCCTCTGTCCTGTCCAGAGCCAGTTTAAAACTGAGTCTGGCAAACATATAGTCCCGTAGGAAAAGGCGGGTTTAAAGTACCTATGTAATGTCTGAAAGCAACAAGATGAAATCAGCCTAGATGCCAAAATAGCTGAGTGTGATAAAGGAATGCCTATCTGAACGGCAGGGCACTGCCCCACCTTAAAACGACACCGAGGGATATCTGTGCTCACGGTCCTGGGCCAACGGGTACAGTATATTAAGAGATAAAATCAATTAAAAAATCATGTGTCTGATATGATCCAGTTTAAATAAAAAATGTACACACGAGGGCTACATGTGCGTGGAAAAGGTCTGGAATTTTATACACTGAAATGTTAACACGTGACTTTGGGGTCATTTATTTATTCATCCAGCTAACATTTATTAAGTTAACAGCACACTTATGTGCCAGGAAGCATATTAAAGCTGGGAACACAGTAGTAAACACAAGAAGAACGATTCCTAGGATAACGGGTGATTTTTTATTTTTAAGTTAGACTTTATCTTTAGGGCAGTTTTAGGTTCAAAGCATAATTGAGATGAAGAGATTTCCCAAATATCCCCAGTTACCAACACCCCGACCAGGGTGGCAGGCTTGTCACCATTGATGGTCACAGCCGATAGACCTCTACTGACACACTGTTGACACCAAAGTCCACAGTTTCCGTCAGGGGTCACTCTTGGGGTTGTGCTCTATTACGGGTTTGGACAGACACCACTGCTCTATTAATAGTATCATACAGAACTGTCTCACCCCGCTGTGGCTGCCTGTTCAACCTTCCCTTTTCCCTAAGCCCTGAAAACCACTAATCTTTTTCCTGTCGCTGTACTGCCTTTTCCAGAATGTCATATAATTGGAATCATGCAGTGTGCAGCCTATTCAGAGTGGTTTCTTTGATGAAGTTTAAGGAGGCGCCATATGTTTTCATGGCACGTCAGCTCATTTCTTCCTAGGGCTGAATAATATTCATTGTCTGGATGTTCCTCAGTTCCAGCTCTCCCTGTCCCCTTCCAATTTTATCAAACATGCCGAAAGCTTCTAAAAGTGTCCAGGTCCAGGTGTTTTAAATTATTATTGTTGTTGAGGAATCATTAAGAGTACAAAGACCCAGGGTACACTGCTTGCATTTGCCAGATAAAGTCCTTCGAATAATAGTGTCCCATCCCCAGAGGTGTGTCACACACCATGACTCTCCACCTCATGTCCAGGTTTTGGTGCGTACATTAATTTTCTACTCCTTTGGGTAAGTGCTAAGGAGTACGGTTGTTGGGAAGTATGCTAAGAATATATTCATTCTTGTCAAAAACTGTCCACTGTCTTCCAAAGTGCATTCTCACCAGCAGTGAACCGAGAGTTCCTGATGCTCCGCGTCCCTCCAGCATTTGGTGGTGTCAGCGTTCGGGATTTGGGCCATTTCTAATCAGTGTGTAGTGACATCTCATTGTGGTTTTAATATGTAAATTTCTAATGACATATGCTATGAGGCATCTTTTCTTACCCTTATTTGCCATTTGTGTATCTTCTTTGGTGAGGTGTCTGTTCAGGTCTTTTGCCCATTTTTATTTGGGGTGTTTGTTACTTTAATGAGTTTTAAGAGCTCTTCATACATTCGGATAATAGTCCATTATCAGACAGGTCTTTTGTAAATATTTTATCCCAGCCTGTGGCTCGTCTTCTCATCCTTCTGACAATGAATGATTTTTAATTTCTTCTTTTTGATCATCACAATTTTCTTTACTTTTCCTTTTTTTTTTTTTTTTTGAGACAGAATCTTACTTTGTCACCCTCGGTAGAGTGCTGTAGCATCACAGCTCACAGCAACCTCAAACTCCTGAGCTCAAGTGATTCTCTTGCCTCAGTGTCCTAAGTACCAGAGACTACAGGCGTCAGCCACAACGCCGGCTATTTTTAGAGAAGGGGTTTGGCTCTTGCTCAGGTTGGTCTTGAACCTGTGAGCTCAGGGCAATCCACCCACCTTGGCCTCCCAGAGTACTAGGATTACAGGCATGAGCCACTGCACGTGGCCTAATCATGACTATTTTCTAAGCTTTTTGCAGTGAGTGCGTATCACTTGATATTCATTGAATATTGATCATTTTTAAAGGGATGTAAACATTGGGCTTAAAGTAGGAAAAAGGAGCTCTAGCTGTATGTCATTTAATATTCACATTAACTCTGTCAGGCAAAATATACCATTCTCGTGTTTGTGCATGTGTTACATGTGTGCACGCATGCACAATTACACACTTGTACAGAAAACCAGAGTCTACATCGGGAAAGTACCTGGCTCGGCGTCATGCATCAGGAGGCGACAATGGCGAGTCTGAGCACAGCCCTGTCTGACTCCGGAGTCTGGGACACTGGTTTCACACAGGGGCACACTCCCAGACCAAGCTGGTCTCTGCTGGCTCCTCTGTGACCTGGGCTGCCCCTCTGGTACTCTGTGCCCACCAAGACCAGCTGGGCCCTGCCCTGTCTCAGCATGTTCCTATTGGCTCTAACCCCTGGAATAGCTTCTGGATTCTTTGCAGTGACCAGCCCTGCTTAGAAGCATCTGTGACTGTCTTCAGAGCAAACAGAGAGCTGGGTGTGGTGGGGATGAGCACACCAAATAAGTCAGAAAGCTCTTCCCTGCAGGCAGCTCTCCCTGTGCCCTGCTGATAGCTGTCCCAGCCTGCCACATGACAACCTGCTCATCACCTTGCTCTTGGCCTTGGCAGTGTGGCTGCCACCTGGAGTCTTGGCTTTGCCCTTTCCTTAGCCTTGGCAATATCACTGCACAGCCTGGTTTTTCAGCTAAGCCCTGTCATTAGTCATCATGTCCTTTACTCTCCGTGCCAGGTGGTCCTGCCTAGCTCTCAGGCAGTGTCCTCTGGGCTCTGCACCCTGAGCTCCCCTCCTGCTGTCCCTCTCCAAGCCTCCTCAGAGCTGTCCCCAGAGCACCCAGCTGACAGCCATAGCTCCAGGCTCAGCACCTGCTGAAGCCTTCCCAGTACCCAGAGGCAAAGGCATCATCCAGGGCCCTCCATGGGCCCCCCACATCACTCACCTGTAGGCCATTCACATGACAACAAAAGTCTCAGAATCCAGCTCCAGGCTGCCAGGGGTTTAAATCTCAGCTCTGCCCATTTCAAACCATGTAGCCTCAGGTGAAGAATGAAGCTTCTCTCTGTTCCTTTCTCAGCACTGGCCACGAGTATCCTTCCCTCCTGGGAAAGAGGGGACACTGAGAGGTGACCCTGCCCTGTCAGCGCCTGCTACTGTGATGAAAGCACATCGTGGAAAGTGAGCTGGAAGCTGGTGCACCTGCGTTCTCTAGATCTGCCCTTCCTGGCTGTGTGATCCTGGGTAAGTCTCTTGGCCTCTCTGAAGCTCAGGTTCTTCAGGAAGGTGTAGGTAAGTTTTAAGCATCAAAAGAGCTGGTGGAGTCCGTAGACTGCTTAGTAAGTGCTAACACATGGTGCGGAGGATTCTGCATGCCTTGAACTGCAGCAACTATGTGTAACATTGGTTTTTACATTTAAATTAATTAGTCTGAAATCAAATTAAGCATTCAGTTCCTTCATCACAGGCCAAGTACTCTATAGCCACACATGGCCAGTGGCTGTCACACTGAGAGGATAGGTCCAAAAACGTATTCATTCGTTCATTCATTCATTCGCCACACTTTCTTGGGGAGCACCCTTCCTGGGGGTGCAGAGAGCCATACTCCTGTCCTAGGACAACAATATGGCGTCCCTTCTCTCCCTTGCCAGTCACCTCCCTGCCTCAGTCTCGTCTTCTATAAAATGAGCAAAAGGGAGCTGAGTCTGTCAATAATCCAAAGATCCCAGCCAGCCACTCAGCGGGACTTCTGCTCGGGTAGATGCATGGTCTTTGGAGTCAGGCTGAGCTGCGTTTGGATCTCAGGCCAATGCAGAAATCTTGGCCCCTGTCTGGGCCTCAGTTTTCCACCTGGCCTGGCAGGATTGCAGAGAGGCCTGCAGGAGGTGTTTACAGAGCCGTCAGTACAGGGAGCTGCCAGGCCCGCTCTGGTGCAGGTAGAAGGCCAAGAGGCAGGAGGGACACGTGACATCCTGCTACGAAGGGGGAAGGCAAAGAAAAGGAGAGTAAGGGGCGGCTCCGGGACAAAGACTGGGCCTGTGGCATAGGTGCAGATGGCGGCTGGCACGTTCCCCCACTCCCTGGGCCCTGAATCTGGCAGGAGGAACGGCTTAAGCAGCTCATGTGGTGCTGAGTCACCTCCAGGCCTTGAGGGATTCCTGGGAGGGGTGTGAGGCGCTGCACGTCTGGACTAGGGGAGGGTGTGGCTCCCCTGCCCCACCTTCTGTCTTCCCACCGCCATCTCCTTCTCTAGCCTGGAATGGTGGCCTCGGGATTGTGACAAGCACTTGCAGTCCTGGCAGCCCCAGTGGGGAAGAGACACTGGCTCCCTGGCACCAGCTACAGGTCCACTGGGGTTTAGGAGCTGAGCCCAGACCCTGCCCCAACCTCCCTGAAGCCAGGCGAGTGGAGGAGACAGGCCTATAACTTTGTGCAAGGTGCAGGGGTGTTGGGTGCCCCCAGCAACTGTGACCCCGTGGGGCCTTTACTCTATGAGCTGCCACTTTCAGGTCTGCACGCGAGGAAGGACACTTCCTCGCTGGCCTCTCCTGGACCTGAGGCCGAGCAGCAGATGGCAAAAGCTCTCCCTGAAGTCAGAGCAGCTCTGAAGAAGCCTGGAGCAGGAAGATACCAGCTTTTCCCTCTGGGACCAGATTTGGAGGATGAGGGACTTGGGGACTTAGGGACTTATTTAATCCCCCCTTTGTTTGCCTCTCTGCCTAATAGGCTCATTCTGCCCTCCTGCTATGGCAACATGTGTACTGAAGATGAGGCGATGGATGTGAAGCGGGTGGGGTCCCTGGTGGCTTGGCTCCTGCTGACCCGGCAGCACGCCTGTCCCTTCAAGGCGACATCTTGTTGGCTTACGTACTTGGTCACTGTGTGTCCTGCCCCCAGACTGTCAGCTCCATGAGGGTAGGAGCCTTTCTTCCCTTGTTCCGCGGTAGGTCCCCCTTCCTGGGCTCTTGGGCAATGTTTGCAGAATGAATAAAAGGGAGTGAATGGCAGAGAGCTGGCTCAGAATATGTGCACGGCTCCTCCTGCCGCTCCAGGAGGTCCTGTGTTTCCATAGAGGAGTCATGCGGGTCACAGTGAGACCCTGGGTGAACACCAGGTTCCAAGACAGTAAGTGAGAACAGGCTGAGGGAGCAGAAAGTTCCAGAAGCCTCAAAGCACTGGAAATGAAGAGGACATTCATTCTTTCTCCTCCAAGAAAGACTGGTGTCACAGAGAGACAGTGCAGTTAGAAGGACGCCAGATCGGCTCAGAGAGGTCTAAGTGGGTGAAGGGCACAGGCAGTTGAGCTCTGCACCAACACGTGGGTCTGGGTTTCCTGGTCTGTCACATGAGCAGTTGAAGATTAAACAGGCAGTGAGGTGAATAAACATTATTAGGATATGCAGCCAGTTGGGTCCAAATGGCAGATTTTTGCTTTTACTGCTGTTTGAAGAATGACTTACATAGAAAGAAAAATGTGTGGCATGCACATGAGGGTTTGTACACACCCTAATTGTATATAGTATGATTCTTGCACATGTGCACACCACAAAGCTACCACCAATGTCAAGACTGAGAACAGCCGTGCTCCGAGGCTCCCGGGGCCCCTTCCTGGTCCATATCCAGCTCTTCCTGGGAGGTAACCCCAGCCTCTCCTTCTGCCTGTTGGCTTTGTCTGCTCTTGACCTTCACATGAACGAATCCCACAGTGACTGTGTCTCTTGGGTCTCCTACCTTCTTGCTTTGGCTGGCCCATCTCCTGCTCCCCATTTTCTGGTAAAGGGGCTTCTGTTTGCCCTCGGGGCCTGCCCCTCCCCACTCTGGTGCAGTCTGTTTAGTTCGGGGGGGCTGCCGGCGTCTCCCAGGCCCAGTGCATGAGCTCTTCCTGCTGCTGTGACGAATCACCACAAAACCTCTAGCTTACAACATCACAACCTAGTCTTACAGCTCTGGATATTGGAGTTGGAAATGGGCATTACTCATATAAATATGTTGGTGGGCCAGAGAGGCCAAAGTGGGAGGATCCCTTAAGTCCAGGCGTTTAAGACCAGCCTGGGCAACATTAACTCTCTACAAAAAAAAGAAAGAAAGAAAGAAAAAACTAGCTGGGCATGGTGGCAGGCACCTGCAGTACTTGGAAGGCTGAGGCAGGAGGATTACTTGGGTCCAGGAGTTCCAGGCTGCAGTGAACCGATCGTGCCACTGCATGCCACTCTGGGTGACGAAGGGAGATGCTTCTCTAAAAAATAAAAAAGGGATGGAGAGTAAGTCAACAGTCTGCTTTCTTGCCTTTCCAGATTCTTCAGCTCATGATCTCTGCCTCTACCTTCAAAGCATGGTTCCAACCACACTTCTTTCAGCTTCCCCCATGCAAAGACCATTATGACTAAATATTATACGGGGGCCACCTGGATAATTTAGAAAAATGTCCCCATCTCAGGATACTTAACTTGAATACATCCATAAGATTCTTTTGCTGTATAAGGTCACATATTCCCAGGTTCTGGGGTTTAGGACATGGACATTTGTTTGCAGGAGGAGGGAGTGTGTACGTTATTGAACCAAAAAACATTCCATCCCCTGGCCATTGTGGCTGACTCTGTAATTGGTCCATGACCCAGATCAGTCCAGTGAGAGTTGCCCCAAGGTCTTTGGCTGATGGAACTCGACAGAGAGTGGAATTCTGTCCGCATGGGGAGTGGTATGGTCACTGGGTAGGGTACTAGCCAGGCAGGGAAGCAGCTGCAGGCTTCAGCACTAAGGCAATGCACACAAAAGCAGAGACATTGGGCGAGTGGGCGTATACACACGTGCACATACAACACACTATTCTGACATCAGTGTCTGAGCACCTGAATACGGACATGCCTGAAGCTC
>CAUYON010063236.1:0-43022 GCA_963573935.1 Arctocebus calabarensis
TTTTATTGAATCATAATTGTGTACATTGGTGCAATCATAGGGCACAATGTGCTTCATATACAATCAGAAATATTTTGATCATACTGTTACAGATAGCCTTCATGGCGTTTTCTTGATCACTATATAAAGACATTGATACTCTACCTTTAAGAAGTTTCACCAATACCCTGCTAAGATGCACCGTAGGTGTGTTCCCACTAATTGCCCTCCCTCCACCCATCCTCCCCCCTCCCCTCCCCTCCCTAAAAGAGCTATTTCTCAAAGTGTATATACATTTTTGTCACCCTTTATATTAAGAAAAGAGGTTTTGGAGAAATAAAAGATTGAGGAAAATGAACAGCATAAGGAAAATAATAATTGATAATGAATATAGTTTGAAGAGTCAATGGCTAAATGAGATTCATTTTGACAGGAAATTAAAAAATAATGCTATTTGCCAGACCTCTTGATAGACTTGGGGAACCATGTTCCAGATACTTTGAATAATTTACATAGGTACTAGCACTTGATATACGGGTTAGCATATGGGGTCAATGTTAAGAATCTTCAGTGTCTGCCACCTCCATTTTAGTAAAGGTTTCTCTATACTTCAGAGTCAACGTGGACATGATGAAAGAGAATAGGAAAACACCCAGCACTTGTTACTTTCAGTCTTAAAGAATAGCTGTCATAAACCAAAAATGTGTTACCTAATAAGCAATGCATTACTTGGTGATTAAAATATTTCTTTGGTTTCTCCTTACTTCTCAACATCCTGCATCCAGATGATAATTTTAGGATTCAGTGCTTAGACCAGTGGTTCTCAACCTGTGGGTCGTGACCCCTTTGGACTGTATTAAAGGTTCATGGCATTAGGGAGGTTGAGAACCACTGGCTTAGACATTTTCAAACATTCAAAGGTTGTCACACTAATCCCTGTCTAAAACTATTCTCACATTCGCTTTCAGCAAGACTCACTTGTTTCTTGAAGATATTCCCAAGTAATTCTACCTGCCTCCAGCCACAAAATCACTCAGCTAAGAAAGCCACCCCCCCTCCCCCCAGATCTTTGAACACATGTACTTAATGTTTTCTAGGGAGTAGTAATTAATTGATGGTAGGCATGTTTAAGTCACAGAGCCTATGTTCTCTTTCCTCTTTTAGACTGTGATCGCTGCAAGGGCAGGAAACTATCTTCTATTTTCTTTCACTACCATCATTATGTATTATTATTTAGCATTTAATAAGAAACAATAGTTTATTGTAGGAGGGTATGAATCAGTTTCTCACAGCTGACAGCAAATAATGGTCACAAAAAAATTAGAAGCATTAACACTAGCCAAAGGGTTTAAAAATAATAAGAAAACTAAGTACATGTAAAAATTTTGAATCAAAAAGATAGTAAGAGAAAAAAGACTCTAAATACAGGGGGTAGGCATAAAATCAATGACTACTCAACAATAGCTAAAATACTGAATTCAGTTTTATTTAGCAGTACCCCAAAGAAACTAGACAATTAGGAAGTAATGAAGACACTACTCAAATAGCTATTGATGAAAGGCTGGTAAGAAAACACTTGGAACAACTGAACATTACAAATGAGGAGTCCCCTGCTAGAACTATCAAACACAGTACAATAGGAAAACCAGGGGGCATAATTAGATGGATTTTTGAAAGTAAAATTGAGGGCAAAGGGAAAAAAGAACGTTATAACATTTTTCAGTTAGTGAGCTGGTCTACCAGCACTGTCAGTGAGCGCTAGTCCTATGTGGAAGTGGTTAATAAGGAAAACTAATTTCTAGGACCCCTGTGACTTCTTTTCATGGCAACTGTTTGTCCCCTTTGTTCTGAGCCAAAACCTCCCTCGACCACAGCAATTCCCCTATCCAGTTCCCTGTGCCACCAAGTCTCACTTCTTCGGCTTAGAGCTCATTCCCCATACTTCTGGTCTCCATTAGGATAACAGGCAGGTATTCTGTTAAACTAATTTTTAAAGTTCACCTTATTTTAATGCAACAATTTCTCCTTAGTGGCCATCACATGTTGGTACTGTGGAGAAGATAGAGATAAATATGATAAAAACACATTCACTTCAAGTGTACAGCTGGACAAGAAATGTGCTAATATGTAGCTAAGGCTCCAAGAAAGTGATTTAAATTATTCTGCTGGAACAATTTAAGGTTTTTGTTATAGATTAGCCACACTTTCCCAAATAGCTACTTTCGCAGAGCCTGGTCTAGTAAGTACAGTGGGGTCGTTCCTTTACTTTTCTCAAAACTCCCTAAATGCACCCTTGTTTCTTATTCTCACATTGCTCTTTCACTGTCAATTTTTTCATTGTTTTGTTGTTATTGTATCTTGATCCTTTTTATCATTAGTGATTACATTGTGATCCTGGTTAAAAGTAACAACAGTTACAGGAGTGTTTTGGTTTTACATTTTAAATGACCAGCACCAGGTGCTGTGACACCCACTTGTCACAATTGGATTTTTCTAGGAAAAAGTCCAAGCCTATTTATAAAAAAGTTTTAAAAACGAAAGATAAACATCATGCCAAAGTGAATATTTAAGGAAGAAGCTTAACTTTGAAGGACAAAGTTAGGAAAACTAAAATTGAATGATAGTTTTAAGTGAAAAATATTTGAATAGCAGTATAAGAGGAAAGTCTTTTAGAACAGAAAACAGAACCATTAGGTCATGTTTGAAAACTTTTTCAGTATCTAGGGGGATGCTTTGAATTTGGTATTTCTCATTTGCAAAGTGAAAGATAATTCCTCAGAAAAAGGCGCAATTATTTTCTACTTTAAAATAGCATATATATATGAGAATTTCAATCTATAAGGCAATTAACCAAGCAAAAGATTTTACTACATTTCAAAAGCATGGTCTCTTCCTTTCATGCTTTATATATATTCAATAATCTTTACTACTAACTGGTAGTAACACCAGTTATTTGTGGCATAGACAATTCACAAAAAAATTGTAAAAAATTGTTTGTAAAATTGTACAAACTCTATATGTAACACTATAGAAGCATGACAATAAGCAAACTTTTATTAATATAGTAGATTTTTATAATATTAGTTAGATTAATGAACAAGAAAATACATATATGAGCACATTATGGTGATTGGATTTGGTCTTAAGGGAATAGTAGACTTTAATGAACTACAGAGGTACATTCTATCAATAAGAATTTACCAGAATAGAGACCATAAGCAAAAATAAGAATCAGAGAGGGAGGTGGTACTTTTTTTTTGAGACAGAGTCTCACTATGTCACCCTTGGTAGAGTGCAGTGGCATCACAGCTCAAGACAACCTCAAAACCCTGGGCTTAAGTGATTCTCTTGCCTCAGCCTCCCAAGTAGCTGAGACTACAGGTGCCCGCCACAACATCCAGCTATTTTCTTATTATAGTCGTCTTTGTTGTTTAGCAGGCCCGGGCTGGGATCAAAACTGCCAGCCCCAGTGTATGTGGCTGGCGCCATAACACTGAGCTACGGGCACTGAGCCAAGGAGGTGGTACTTTAGAGTGGCCAAAATAATAGAAACAAACAAACTCAACAAAAAGAAATGTTCTGAATGCATGAAGAACACATGTGCCTTTCTTATAACTATTTATTCTTTTAAAAAGAAATCCTGAACATGAATTTATGTTATTATAGCAATAATTAAGTTACTTTAGGGTAATATTTTACCATATACAAGCATAGTAAATTGAACACCCAAAAGAACGTAACAGAAAAAGTAACATGACTATGACTGAATATCCCGGTCATATTTTTTATATTATTTTTATTCATTTGCTTTTTTGGTCCTACATTCTCTCCCATCACTGTTTTCTCCTCTGTTCCCTCCTTTAACTTTCATCAGGTATTTGTCTCTTTGGGTTTCCCACTGAACTCTGAACTCTTCCCCACCATCTACCTCATCAGCTGAGATTCTCTGATCTTATTCTTCTTTGATCTTCAGATCCTTAACCCATTTATGGCCAAGGTCCATAGCTTCAGTGTCCTGCTATACAACATGTGTCCAGAATGCTGGTCTGGGAAGTAGGCAAGCGTGTCCTACCTTCCCTCGGCACCCTTGAGTCATGCTGTATGCTGGATGTTTATTAGTTCTTTGCTTCTGCCACTGTAATGGAGTCCTAAAGTCCTGTTTGACCTACAAAATTTGCTAAATACTATTTGTTTATAAGTTTTGATAGGTGTTACCTAATTTGTAGTTTATCCTTATTAGCCTTCTCTAAATATGTTACAAACATTCTTTTTAATTTTGAGATAAAATGACCAACCAGGCTTCAATACACAAAAGAGAGTTTGATACATACTGGGCATTTGGTTAGCACTATTTGACAAATGGAATAAATATTATTATGAAATATCATTTAAGATTAATGCCTCTGTTTATTTTTACTTCCCTTCTTGATTTGTCAATATACTCAAGGGTTCTCTCAAAGAATGGTCTATAAAAATGTCTGTATTTTTATGGAACTAATGAATAATTCAATTTATTTTTCTATAAGCATGGCTTTTATTATTCTTCCTAAGTGAATTACCTTTCATTGCCCACGTTGAATATTATCCGCCACTTGTCTACCCACTCACACAGGCTGGAAAGTTCTCCCTGCAGTTTATCTCCATCTGCTTGGCATTTCACTACCTGGAAGAGCTTTGAGTCATCTGCAAACTTGCATAATTCACTATCCATTCCCTCTTCCAAATCATTTATGAAAATGGTAAATAAGACAGCTTCCAGGGCCAATCCTTAAGAAAGCAAACTGTTTTCACTCCTCTGTTCAGAGAGGCTCCTATATTATCTTTTACTTTTCCCTATTGCTTTGTATAATCACTACATATTGATATATGTATATGCTTCTTCTGGGCACTGAAGCTAGTGGAGGTTTGAGGATACAAAATTACCCAGAATACATTTCTTCCATCAAACTCTTAAATACCTTGGGGGCCAGACAATTTGAGTGCCACTAAGGTTGCCTAAAAGCCAGACCTCTAGGCCTGTCAGACTAATTTTCAAAATAAGTACCTCTGTTTTTAATCTGTTTTATACATTGAAACATCCATTTGTGGGCCAAAAATTTCTATAAAAAACAGATTTAAAAATCCTTATTTAGAAAAAAGAGCTTTGGGATTAAGATCCCAAGATTTGTGCTTTATTTGCACCACCAGCATATTCTCAGACAAGTATGGTTCATATACGTATTCCAACCTTGCTAAGATTGTGGTTCCTGAGCTATAATGTAGGAAAAAACAGGCTCTGTCATCCTTCTCTTGAAGGGTTTGTGAGGATGAAGTGGTACAACATATTTAAAAGTAGACTGTAGTATTCATTACAGAGTCAAGTTTTCTAGATGGATACAGTGAAAGGTTCAAGGAAACTAGCATTATCAGAGAAAGCACAGTTCAACTATTCAAAGGACCTGAACAGGGAAGGGAAACTAAAAATGCCAATAGGTAGCTGATACGAGAAAGTGAGCATAGCAAGGACTTTTGTCTAGGAGATCAAATATGGGAGAAAATGGGAGTGATATTACAAAAGACATGAAAGGTTTTGAGGTCAAAGGGTCTAATACCGGAGTTGAATATTTCTGAGTGGGTACCTGCACTGACAATGAAGTGAAGAAATCAAAGTCTTGTAAACTAATGCATTATAAAGGTTGCTCAGCAGGGGTAGAGAAGACAAGTCAATTTGGTTTCAAGGACCTCAAAATTGCGGGGGAGAACCGTCAGGGCATCCATGGATGGTGGGGCTAAGGAGGGTAGAAAGTCAGATGGGTGGGAGCCAGACTGTTGCAGCCCATACAGCCTATGGCTAGGAGGAGTGAGAGCTACAAGAAATAACTGTATAACTCAATAATGGAACACCTTGGTGGAAAAGGCATGGAGAGGGATTTAGCTCTCCTAACAAGCAAGCATGAGAGCTCACGAGATGAGAGCAGTGGTGAATTGGCAGTCTCTACACCTGTGGTTTAGAGAAGCATGAGATCAGCCTTATATTAGACTGGAGGAGAAGGCAGACAAGGAGAATGCACATTCTATCACGGACTCGCTTACTCTGACTCTGTCTCCTCTCCTGCCTGCAGGATGCCAGCATGGCGTCTCTCTGCTGATTACCAAGCTCTGCTAAAGATTAAGATCTATCTTTCTAAGAAGACTGCTTTACTCTAAGACTCTCTCTCTCCAGCTAGATAGCCCTCAGGCACCTAAGAGAAACTGAACCTGGGCAAGTTAATTTAGTGGTCTGCATCCGGAACCTAGTTAAGCTGGGCTCAAGACCTGGCCAGTCCTGGGCCCTGACAAGTGGTGTCAGAAGTGACTTGTGACACCAGACCACCCACCGTCTTTCATGAACCCCAACATAAGGGCCTATAGTGTGAATTCTATCCTCAAAGGAATACCCAGATGGGCAGCACCTGGCTCAAAGGAGTAAGGCACCTGCCCCATATGCCAGAGGTGGCAGGTTCAAACCCAGCCCCAGCCAAAAACTGAAAAAAAAAAAAAAAAAGTACTCAGATTCAAGCACGGAGATGCAGGAGTAAAGTGGTTATATCAAAAAGCTGACAACATGGAAGGTTTACTTTACAAAAGTACAAAGGTTCCAAAGGGCCTAAGCAGAAAAGTTGGAAGGAGTTGGGCTGAGGCAATGCAGAGAGCTGTGTAAAAGCAAAAGAAAAGGGTAGAAGATAGCAGATGAGAAGGGAATGCGTGACTAAATATGCTTTAAGGTTAAAAACATATGTTAGTCTAGTCAAAAATCATCCTCACTTCTGATACTGGGTTTTAGTGATGCACAGAATAAGGGTCCTAGATTCTATCTGTCCTTGCCTCAGAGAATGGGGATAGTTGCTGCAGAGTTTAAAGGGGGCATTAAGGGCCCTGCTGTTATGGAAAGAAGTTGTCTAAAACTAATCCAGACATATTAAATAAGTGCTTCAGAACCATACTGGTGTCCATTTCATAAATAATTTCTGATATAGGTGATACCTATGTTTTAATTCAATTTGAATATATCTGAATCATTCAAATTTCTTAGCTACCATGTATTCTTTAGATACCAGAGCACCTATAAATGAATCAGCTTTATCTCTTCTAACTTTGTCCTAAAGTTGTAATAAAATCCCTGGTTTTAACTTTGGAAGACTAAAATAGGGATAAGGAGTGAACTCAGTTTTTCTTATGTTATGAGTATCTTCCACTTTTCTACTGTTATGAACTAAATGGTATCCACACTCCCAAGATTCATTTATTGATGTCCCCAATGTGACTATATTTGGACACAGGACTTTTAAAGTTTGAAGTTAGGAAGGTGTAGCCGTAATCCAATAGGACTGATATCCTTATTTTAAAAAAAATATGCCAGAGACGTGTGGGCACAAAGATCACATGAGGACACAGCAGGAAGGCAGTTAGCTGCTAACCAAGGAGAGTGTGCACAGAAGACCCCCAAACTAATGGCAACTTGACCTTGGACTTATAGCCTACAAAACTATGAGAAGATAATTTTCTGCTTAACCCGCTCAGACTATGCATTTTGTTATGGTAGCCCTAGAAAACTAATATACCCATGTTCCCAGTCAGAATCATTTTTCATGTTCTTAATTAATGAGGAAACTGAGTCTCATGCAAGGTCAAATATGTTTCCCAAGGTCATTCTGTAGTAAACCATGAGTTTGGAATTAAAATTCAGGTCCCTCTGAACTAGAAAGCCAGCGAGCTCTTTGCTGTCAGTAGCTCTAGTTCTTTTCTGGTGCTTAATGAAAAGACAATAACCTCATATCCCCACTAATAATAATAATAGACTAAGCTATACATACATTCTTTTTTTTTTTTTTTTTTTTGAGACAGAGTCTCAAGCTGTGGCCCTGGGTAAAGTGCTGTGGTGTCACAGCTCACAGCAACCTCAAACTCTTGGACTTAAGCGATTCTCTTGCCTCAGCCCCTCAAGTAGTTGAGACTACAGGAACCCGCCTCAATGCTCAGCTATTTTTGTTGTTGTTGTAGTTGAATTATTATTATTATTTTTAAGCTTTTTGGGGCCAGGTTCGAACCCAACAGCCTCAGTATGTGGCCAGCACCTTGCTGACAGAGCTATGGGCGCCACCACTATATATAGATTCTTAACAATGATTCTTTTCTGGTGCTTAATAAAAAGTAACACTATGACTCAATTAATAATAACAGACTATAATGTATGTATTTTCTTAACACTTTTCCAAAATGTAACAGTCGAGAGCTGAGTGGGCTTAGGAAAAGCTGGCGATCAGCTGTCCACCTCTACATTCAAACAAAAATGGATATTTAAAAAATAAAGTTAATAAAGAAATTGATCTCCAAAACTACTGTACAATGCTTTTACCTTGATTTTGTCATTTTTATTATAACTATACTTTGTGTTCACTATAAAAGTGGAAGCAACATAGAAATGTATAAAATGGTGCTAGATACGCACTTTGGGTGATTTAAGTTTCCCACTGTTATGAAAAGTATGGTATCATTCTATTTATTATTTGTAATTTTGTCCAACTACAGATCTTGCAGAATAAACTTGCAGAAATACAACTGATGAGTCAAGATACGTGTGCATTTTAAATATCGACAGATATATTCAAATTATCTTCTAAAACTTCTGAAGCTAACTTTCATTTCTACCTTCCTTGTCCCCAGCCCTTGTTCCACCTCACAGTTTCAACACAGAAAGAAACACTCTGCAAGTAAGAAAGCTATTGTTTACATTATTTTGAAACCTTGATAAATCCTGAATATATCCAGGACATTTTTTCCTTCTTATAATGGAGAATATAATTCAATTTAAATGTTATCTGTGTCTAGAATTCTCTGAATATTAAAGCAAAAGTCCCACCTTTCTATTGTATTTAGAAAAAACTTATCTCCATAAACTTTTTAATAGTGAAGCCTGCTTCATCACAACCAATCAATAAACTTAATGAAAGTGAGACAGAAAGGTGGATTGAAGCTGATAAGGCAGAATGTGGAATATTGTAGCAGATCCTGTAATGACCTATTTACCTGCCCAGGAAAGGTCTCCCTTTCTGCCTTTCTAGCGTGCCCATAGGACATTATTTTAGGCACAAAATACATACAGTGAATGGCTTAAACAACAGAAAATTAATTCCTCATGGTTCTGTAGGCTAGAAACTAAGATCAAGGTGCCAGTGAAGGCTTCTTTGCACATGACAAAATATACAGCACCTGTTTATTTAAGTTACTATCTTGTTTTAGTATTTGACACTGAAGACATCCCTAACCATCACTACATTGACAATGTATATATGACAAAGACACTTTTTATACTTGAAAACCAATGGTCACATTACAATAAAGGAAGCAGACTAAAAGATTTTATAAAAGACTGCTTGTAGCTTTTGGTGGGAAAGCAATATGATTAAAAGAAAAGACGCTAACCTTTGGAATCTAACAACGTGAAAATACATTTATTCTGCCATTTTCTAGTCTTAGGGATGGGCAGGGGAGCCTAGTTTCTTCATCTATAATTTAAAAATAATCATAAGAATCTCATAGGCTTGTTCTGATGATTATCTGTGTACTGATCACACAGTAGGTAATTAATACCTTTTGGTTCTTCTCTTTCCATTCAAAATTTATAATTTATGTGAAAAATGTCTACCTCCCAGGAATGATACTATTTTATATTCTTCCTTTGATTTTTTATGGCAAAATATAAAATGACATGGTATTATTATTTTTTTACCTATAATATGGAATTCAGGAAGTGGAGAAGGGAAAACACTGATTCAATTCATCCCCTACAATATCTAGAGGTACTGCTCCATCAACTGAAAATGCAAGGTCCCTCACAGAGACCATCAGTCTGTGGGATCCTGACCTAGAAGATTAAACTAGGTGTACAAACTGACTATACCCAGCAGCAGTTCATTCTCTGCATATCTAGAACTCCATGATATGACTAAGATTCTTTTAAGACTGGTAACATGGATTTGTTTTTTGAAAAAAAGTGAGGAATGATTACTCCCATTACAAAAGGACAAATCCTAGAGTTATTTAAGGCTGGAAGTTTCTCTGATTTATCTAAAATGAAAGTGTATATTTTCTGGTTACTCTGCAACTAAGAACTTCCCTTACAGAATTTACTTATGGGTTTGTTTGGTCTTAACATAGTTAGATTTACCAAAATATAATTAGAAAGATATAATCAGCAATGAAACTAGTAAAATATTTCTTAAAATGTTTTCTTAAAAACATCAGTTCCTTGGGATGCTTTGGAAAATTTTCTTGTGATTAAATGAGTTTGGGGGGGGTCACAGCATAATATATAACCTGCGTGAAGATTTGAATAATACATTAATATAGTATACTCTTCAAGAAACCTCACCTATGGAAATTGTTTGACATCTAGCTTAGCCAATAGCCTGGAATTGTTCCAACGTCTTTGTCCATGAAAAGTTGTTCTCTTAGTAATACTTAGTTATTCACTAAACCAGGAGGGTTGTTTGAAATACAATTAAGAAATTGTTGATCTCTAGTATAGAGTGTAGTACTCATATAATGTCAGTGATACCTGTAAAAGCAGAGTGATGGCAGGCATATTCAGTAGCATATGAGTTCAGAAGAACACTAGCTTACATGAAACCAGATGAAAAAGAGTTCTGTTTTTAGTACTTGATTTGTACACAATTATTTTTTGCCATGTCACTTGGATGGAAATTGTTATCATCTACTTATAAACATACACAGAAATAATTTAAGTAGACAAAAAATGGTATACACTATATTAGTTCTATCATTTTTGAAAATATTTTCTCTGCACAACATTCTGTTAGTGAAAGAAAAGAATATATTGCTTCTGTGTTTTAGAGTCCAGTGTAGAAGAAAAGATTAGTGAAAAAAAATTTCAAAACATAGTTCTCTGGAAAAGTAACACCTTCCCAAATGAATAAAGGATGCGGAGATGGAAACTATGGGAAAATCTGAAGTGAATAGGTATGAAATTGTGAAGTTATCTATTCTTTGAAATTTAAGTTTTCATTCAAATTTTCAGAGTAAGATATGATAAAGGAAGATGATGTACATAAAGATTTTACTTACATGAGAATTTCTAAATGAATTTTGGTATGAAAAGCTAGCTATACTACTGTCCAAAATATTTTTATTTTAGTGTTTTACTTTATACAATAATTATGTCAGTATTACCTCATATGGATCGTAGAGAAAGCTAAATAGTGAGATTTTCTTTTTTATAAAAAAGATTATAATTTCCCATGAGGAAATGATAATCTAATTAGAAAGTCAAGATATATGCCCATAAAACACGTACCACCACAAGGGAGATATGATTAAGTGACAAGAAAAATGATGAGTGATAAAGGTAGCAGGTACTATAAGAGAATTATAGAAGACAAAATCAAGTTTCACTATTTTCATGGATATAAAACATCCTAAATTACGAAACCAACTTGACTTAAGCAAATTTAACTTGGCATTTCGATTTTGTATGTTCAGGGCTTTCTAGAATTGGGACTTATCTTACAGCCTTTCCAGCATGTTTACCAGGTTGCCAGGGAGAAAGCAGACTAGGCAGTGCCCTCCTCATCCTCTGCAGATGCCCCCTGCTGCAAAGCAGGTGACACAGTGTATGTGCACATGTGTTATACATACAACATATGTGAAATATTATACTCTGCTCTATTGGATATTTAGTATAAAATTAACATTACATTATTTTTACCAATTTGTATTTGCATTTTGTGCTGAATATTTTGAGGTTCAAGAAACCATAAAAATACCCGGTCTCATTATCTAAACTTTCAGTGTGAGGTATAGTCCTCCCTCAACAATCATGGCCAAGAACTGGGAGTAATGAAGTATCTATATAAGCACATATTGTAAAAATTAACACTTTGCATTCCTAAAACATCTTCTATTGGAATAGCCCATTCTCAGCACTGTTTACAAGCATTCATTTAGACTTACAAGAGAAAGATAATTTTCTAGAAATAGGTTAACTATCTAGTTCTGGACACAAAACTTCTGAAGTTAGTAGAAAATATAGGCATTCTCATTCCTAGCCCAGGGATTTGGCACAAACAAAAGCCACTATAATTCTTTTTAAGATTTTGCTTTCAACTACCACCTAGCATACAATAAATGATGAACTATAACATGTCATTAGAATGATACAAAAATAATCCAGATGATTCTTTCTTTTGTGACTCAGGTATTCCTATCATTTATAAGCTTTACCCAAGCCTGGTAGTTTTTTCTGTTTGTCTGGCTCCATTGACATGAAAATCATTATATTGAAAAGAAAAATGCTCAAATGTGTCAAATGGTTCATGTCTAGTCTATGAAAATTAGGTAGACTTAAGGAGGTGATCAATGTAGAGAGGTGCTCAACTCCGGACATTCTACTATATTTGGAAAATCAGACATGTAACCTTCAAAGTTCTCTAGTCTGTAATCCCAACATGGGATCCAATCCTATCTGTAAAATAGCACAGAATCCTGCAAATGGGAACAACGAATTTGTTTAAAACCTTTAAGTACTTAGATAATCTCTGCTAAATTGAACATAAAGGCAGGTGTGAACATCAATGACAGAGCTGGGCCAGCCCACTGCTCCTTGGATAGCCCCTTGGCTGGAAAGCTTCTATTCTCTATGCAGAACCAGTGATGTGTAGTGTTACTTCTCATTCCTGCAATACATTGTCCCTAGAGTCCATGGCGTACTTATACATTTGACATTTGTACCCCACATATTATATATGATGACATGGAATTTCAGGAACAGAGTAGGGATTATATGGCCCACAAGTTGATGAGCATCACTCAAGAATGAAGTATCCTTTCTTCCTGCCAGGAGGACCTCCAACCCACATTGGTGTTCTCAAACCACTGAACCTAGAGCATTCGTAGGGAGGAAAACAGGAGTAATTGGGTTTTCTACCTGCTTTGCCTCCTGACATATCTTTTACCACATATGAATTATGTTATAAATAAAATCTTGCTAAATCATGAGCACAAGTTGGGTAATGGTAGGGATACTCCATTTGTTTCATATGTAATGAACGATGGGTACATGGCCTCTCACAGTGCGAATGTGCAATTTTTATAGAGATAGTCTTAACTCTCAGCTTATTGAGAAGCTGGTTCATCAGTCCTAGAGAGGATAAACTAAAATGAACTATATAATGCAGCTTCACTTGACCATTCCATTCCAGGATTGAGATTGGACACCTCCTTGCTAAGGTTGGTACTGAGTGAATATCAATCTCTATGCCAACATATTTTCATTTTATGTTTAGCTAATCACATGATCATAAGTATGCATTTATACAAACACCTGGTCAATTCAAATATTTGCGGTCGACCACTACTCTTCCAAAACACATCAATAAATTAGACATAATTCTTAGAGAGTCTGTTAATTCACATTTTCCTATCTCGTTTTATTGTTTGATGATCCCAAGAACGTTCTGAACTAGCTCCAGGCAGTTACGTCTGAGTTGCCTGTAATGCAAGCATATCCTTAAGGCTAAATAAAATTGAGAAGCAGCTGCTTACATTTCTCTAAAATATCATGAAAATTCCTATACAACTCATTTCTGAAAATGAGTACATAAAAACTCATAGCTAATGTATACAGAAGTCTATTATCTCTGTATTCACATTATGTTCTGAATTTTAACAAAAAGCTCACAAATTGTCTTTAGATTGACATATTTTTACAATCTTAAGATTGGTCTTGTGTGTAAGAAAGACATTAATAATGCTTAAAGACCCTTCCCACAGGGATTAAACTAGGAAGTCCGAACAATGATGAAACACAGCTTTAAATTAAAAATCTAGCTAAGCATTTCAAACGTGCAGAAGTCACTGTTGAGATCAGAGGTAAAAAGACTGATGAAATTGCATTATTGTCTGGGATGCTTCTGCTAGAAAATGCAGCATTTACTAGTACTCTAACATTCTCATTCTTCAGAATATAATGCTTTCAGAAGGAAAGCAGAGAACCTTAGCCTTGGTAAATTCCTATGATTCTTGCTTAAAATATATGCAGTTGTGGCCAATGTATTTGTAAACAAAAAATTATTTTTAAAGTATTGGTTAACACCTTCAGAAATTACAACATATTCTTTGGTTATTTAATAGTGAAAACAAGTAAGAAAAATATCTGATAACCCTCATCTTCATGTTTGAACAAGATTTATCAACTCCTACATAAGTACCATAAACTTCTACAGGATGTCCATTTCTGAGGAGGGTATCATTTGTCATTGTAGAATTGATGGCGCCCTATCTAGAGACCAATTTTATTCAATATTTTCAGTGATCATCTTGGGAAATCAAGGAAGAACACTGAAGAAGTTATTAAACACATTCTGATGTCCCGAAATACTATCTCTGTTCAACAGATGGTAAACGCATTCAGAAATTCTAGCTGTAGTCCAAGAGGAATTGTTGCATGCCAATTATTCTGCTCCAGGAGAAACTACACCGTTAAGATATACGAGAGCTCACGGGCCTCGGCACAACCTGCACAGTCATCTGGACTCACAGCCTAGAGGCGCTAGGATCTGTAGGATATCTAGCAAAAGAAAAATGCCGTGATAGGTGCAATATTAAAAACAATCTTGAATTCAGCTTCAGTCTAATGACAGCATTATACTCTTAGACAATCAAATAAAGCATCCATCTTAAGGATACAGTTGGGCACTATGGATCATTAATTTACAAATATGCAGTTTGGCAACAATTTACATTATAATCATACTACCTTAATTAACTCTATAACAATGAGATAGTGTCCCAATTCTAGAAAATGTTTATTAGCATTTTTTCAGAAAACTGAGATCGACAGTAATTAGTTCCCAGCACAGAAATTCCAAAGCACCAAAGCTAATTCTCGACCTTGCTCTTGGAACTAAATTAAATAGTATAATCCTTAATTTGGTAACTTTAGTCAATATTTTTAATAGCAAAACTTAATTTTTTAAATAGCTATTATCCATCTATATCTCAAATATTATGAACTGGGCATTCATCTTTTACAGTTTTAATAGTGGTATTTAATATATCTATTTTAATATGCAAATATTTTATTTTTTTATTCTGAAAGATTTTCTATTTTTGTGACCATAATAAGTGAATTTTTCCTATTGTGACCTTTTAAAAAATTTAACACTGGAAATCTTCCTATATCATGGAAGCCAATTATTTTCCCATACTTTGATTATTTATTATTTTGAAATATTAAGAGGGTGCAAACATTTTAGATAACATGGACCCTTTCTGTAATGTTTGTGTCTTAGCTATAGGTGTACCCCTCAACCAAATAGTGTTCATCGTAACCATTAAGTAGGTTTCTTTCTCTTCCTCTACTGCCCCACTCTCGTTGATTTCCACTGTTTTTCTTCTCTCTGTACAAATTTTGCTCATCAGTTAACTTCATTTTAAGAGTACACACGGTGTTTGTTTATTCATTCACTCACTTAGAAGAACAGTATACAGTTCCATACAGATTAGGTCATCTTTTTTATGACTGGGTAGTACTCCATGGTATACATATATCACACTTTATTAATCCACTCATGAATTGATGGACACTTGGGTTGATTACACATCCTTGCAGTTGTAAACTGTGCTGCAATGAACATTCTAATGCAAGTATCTTTTTGATGAAGTCTTTTTTCTTTGGGCAAATACCCAACAGTGGGATTGCTGAGTCAAATTGCAGTTCTACTTTTAGTACTTTGAGGAATCTCCATACCTCCTTTTCATAGAGATTATACTAATTTTCAGTCCCACCAACAGTGGTTAAGCATTCCTTTCTTTGTATCCATATAGCATCTATTGTTTCTTTTTTATGTTTATGTTCACATTTTATTTAAAATTTGCTATGAAATAAGAAACTAAACTTTTTCAAATATTCATTCAACAATACATTGATGACTTACTAAATTTGAATTAACATTTTTCTCATTGATTAGTAATGCCACTTATATTAAATAATTCATTCTTAAACAGCATCAAATATGTTTATGGGTGAGCTGTATGTCTTTCTGACTGACCTATCTATAGATTTTTGTGCTGGACTACAACATTATATATTACTATTACTAGTAAGGAAGTAAAGAATAAGTGGTTAAGAATATGAACTCTGGAAACAAAAGAGTCCCTGGGTTCAAAACTGGCTCCAGCATGTAGGAATTTAGTCTTGGGAAATCATAGAATACTCAGTTTCTTCAAATACAAATGGCAAATAATGAGAGTACAGTTGGTTTCACCTATCAGCAGATTCTACATCTATGATTCAACCAACTGTAGATAAAATATTCAGAAAGAAAAATAAAAAACATACTAAAAATACAACTACTGTACAACTATCTATGCAGCATTTACATTGTATTAAGCATTAAAAGAAATCTAGAGATGACTTAAAAGGATGAACATATGTTGCCTGCAAGTATTAAACCATTTTATTAGGTTATTAAGTATGAAATTCCCTTAAATACTAGGTTTGACAGTTCATATCTGATATTTCTTGTTTTATTTTTATTGTGAAGATCTAACCGCATTGTTTCAAATGCATGTTTTAGCTTGTGATTATCTTCCCATTTTAATCTTGAAGATGAGCCACATTGGTGACCTCAGACCAAGGTGAATAATGATAAAACCAAAGCTATATTGGAAGTGGATCTCAGCCTTCAATGAATTAGCAGCAACATTTGACATTACTATTCCAGCAACAAATGAGAAACATGAGCATCCACTGGTGTCGGTTAGGGGTGTAGTGGGGTCCTGAAACCATTCTTCCAAGATTACTCAAAAAACAGGTTGACCACATCTACCTCATTGAATTTCTACTGAGTGAGAGTTCACACACTATGTATTAGCTGTCATTGTCTTTCATTATCCCAAACCATCTACTTAACTTCAGAATAATTATGAAAAGTTCTAAAAATCATTATTAGTAAATATAGTTGAAAAAAGATAATACCTGTAAATAAAGTTAGAAACAACTGTTATATTTACAATATTCATGGAACAGTAACACATCTCTAGTTATAACACGTTTTCCACAAAGGTGTAAATATTAATAGTTCTAAATGATGTTTTTGTTGTTGTTGATTTGGTGGGGGAGTTCCTGTAGCCTTTTTTAATTTAAATAGAAATAATTGTGTCTCTTTCCAGTAGTGTTCACCTTCATGTCTTATTTCATTAGCTAAAATTTCCTGGAATACGTTAAACAATGTCCCTCATAGAAGATATTTGGATCTTGGTTCCCATTTAATATAAATTTTCCTAGATTATCCTTTTTAAAGGTGATTTTACATACAGTAGAACCTCTGTAAGTTGACCACTCAAAAGACTGGAACAAACTGATTGACACACAGAGGCAACCAACATAAAGAACGTCAATTGAGTCCATGTGCTGCATGTCTGGTCTATGAAAATGAGGTCAGCTTAAGGAGGTCGTCAGTGGGGGCAGGAGGTCAACTATAGAGATTCTACTATGTTGGGATTTTTTTAACCTATAAGATAATTGGAGGAATTTAACAACAGTATGCTTTAAAAGCCATCAAATATATTTTTGGATTTTTGGATTAGAACATAGAATTTACGCTTTGACTACAACGCAAGAAAATTCTATGCAGTAAATTATACATTCCTATCATAAATTCTTTTTGGTAAAATATATATTTTATTTGTATATTGATAAATTTGAACCATTAGTGTTTTATTTGGGAGTTTATATCTCTGATATTTATTTACTTTGAAAAATTTGCATATATTTATCATATACAACAAGATGCTTTGAGATATGTATACGCTGCTGAATGGCTAGTGAGTTAATTTACATATACACATGCATTCCTTCGTATACTGGTCATTACTGGTCATTATTGTAGTAATAGTACTTAAAATTTATATTCTTCATATTTTTCAATAATATATTACATTGTTATTAGCTATAGTTGCATATTGTACATTTCTTGAACTTATTCCTCCTAACTGAAATTTTAGGACATCTCCCTAATTCCTATGCCAGCCTCGCCCCTGGTAACCACCTTCCTCTCTTTACCATCTCCCTACTTCCTACCCACCCTCGTCCTAATAACCACATTCTTCTCTTTGCCTTCTCCCTACTTCCTACCCCAACTTCGCCCTGGAAACCACATTCCTCTCTTTGCTTCTTTGACTTTAAATTTTTCTTACTCCACATACAAGCAAGATCATGAAGCATTTTACTATTTTTGTAATGTTTTGGCATTATGTTCATGTAGCTTCATGATACATAGGCGGTATTTGTTTTTCCTATAATTTTACTTTTCTAGGCTTTTAAAAAGATATTAAAATTTACTTTAGATTTTTAAAATAGTCTGCCTATAAAACGATGTTGGGCAAGAGCCTTTTAAGAAAGAGTTCTTTGGAATTATTTAAAATTTTTCCATATTTATGAACACAATCTTTAAGTGAATTTTCATAATTATGATTTTCTAAGAAACTCATTCAATTTAGTAGAATGTTGAAACGTATCAAATGGGTTTAACCAAGTAAATTTCACATAGTTTTAAATCTCTATAACAATAATTATAGTGTCTTTTTCATTCATAATTTTGCATATTTTCTATTTTTTAATGAAATTGCCAGACATTAGTCTATTATGCCGATTTCATCCAAGGATTTTCTATACTATTTTTCTGTTTCTAGTTAATTAATTCTACTGCCATCTTATTAACTTTTTCCTTCTGCTTTTCTCTTTACATTTAAAATGTAAAATGATTTTAAGAAATATTATTTAATGCATTTTAATAAAAATAACAATGTCCTGTTACTTAATTACAATTAAATGTGGTTTTATATGTGAATATAAATTACTTTAATTTAAATTATTTAAATTTAAATATTTCCATAGAATATAATTCCTAGTTCTTTTAATTTAAAAAATGCTTAGTGATATAGCATTCAAAATGAAACAATAAATAATTTTCAAAGATAATATAAGCTCTATCAGTCACTCAACAAATTCCGAGAAAATATCTTCTGATAACTTTTCAGCTCACATTGCATTAAAAAAAAGTATCTTAAAGATCATATGAACTTTATGTGTGACTAAATACTCTCAAAAATATGTTATTCAAATAAATATTTGGATAGTGTAATAGAATAACACCCCAGAAAATTAGAATATCTACTTCTAAAATCCTTAGTACTCACCACTTTGATCTCATTTTTTGGATGAAGACTTTATGGCTGAATTAATGGAAGATGTTAACCCTTCATTCATCCAGAAGTGTTCAGTGTGACAATGAGATAGTCATGATGCTGGAATTGGGCAAGAGGGGTGTGGGGACTGAGATGAACAGGACTGCTGACTTGCAGGAGAGCAGTCTAGTAAAATCATACGCACAGGCCTATGGGAACACTCATCACCCTGTTCGATTCTTTTCATCTATCTAGAAATTATCTTATGCATTTGCTTCAATGTTTATTGTCTACCTCCCTATCTTTTCCAATGAGATGCACAAAGAAAACAGGAAAAAGCAAGAGTCTTGCTCAGTACCAAATCTTCTACAGCCCCTGTAGAACAATAGCTGAACAAATATTTGCTCAATTAAGGAATAAAGAGACTGGTTAGGCCTGAAGGCAACATGGGATCAGTAGTACTATTGAAGTAAATCTTAAAGATAATAAATTTGCTTCCAGGACAAGATGGAAACATAAAGACTTGAATTCTGAGATGACAGAGCAAGAGCCATCATTGAAATGAGACAGTTCCCTTACTGCTATAAATGAGGGAATCGGAAAGAACACAGAAAAAAGAGGCAAGAAAGAGAAGAAGCCTTCATATTAAATGTGATGTGGTGACTTTATCCTCCTGTCTTTTCACAGATGTGTGTGTGTGTGTGTGTGTGTGTGTGTGTTTTTAAGGCAGTAAGGTATCAGTGGTTCTCAACCTTCCTAATGCCGCAAGCTTTTAGTACAGTTCCTGTGGGTCATGACCCACAAGTTGAGAACCGCTGAAGGTAGATGGATGTGGGTTTTGGAAGGATCACTGTGCCAGCTGTTTGGGGAATGAATGGGAGAAGATTGTATGGTCACATTGATGGTTACCAGTGGAGCTGCAACTGGAATATCTTTTCCACTATAAATCGTCTCATCTCACAGGGGTAAATCCAGATTGAAAAAGAGACAGTCATTAATTTGGTCATTTAAGGGCTCTATTTTGTAGAATTCCTGGAGGTTTATCAGAGTGTTTAGAAAGGTAAAAGGAAACCACTGTAACTAATAGGTGTCAGTGCTTACATCGCAGATGTTTAGTGCCTTCAAAGATTAAAGGCTTGTTAACAGTAAGGATGTTGGAAGACATGTGGGTCCGGTTGATTTAGGATAGCACTTTTCTTTGAGTTAATTTTTTTTATGTTAGTTTGTTAAAATAATTGTGGTTACTTTTGAAAAAAGTATACATGTGCAAAAAGGTAGCAATTAAAGTAATTTTTATGTTTAGGATATATTTGTTTGACAGGAGTTTTGGGCAAAGAATCCAAGAGGTAACTGCCAAATTCACAACAAAAATATATAACCCATTGAATTGGAGATGGTGTCTTTATAAGCCTCTACTTTAATTAGTTTTTAATTTATACCTTCCTTATCTACGAAGATTTACAAAGCTTTATATGTCAATTAGTTTGGGTAACTAAAAAATAATCAATAGTCATTCAGTTTTCTACTGCAGCTATAAATTTCTTCTGAGAACATACAAACATCCATATAAAGCAGAAAAGTCTGACTCAATATGAACCTCTATCAATCCTACTTCAATGTCTCCCAAATTCTTCTTGCAGCCAGTTATAATTAATCCAAATGCAATATCTTCACTTCATTCAAATTACCTTAGAGTTGACTTTTCTTAACAAAACAGTATCATAGAATTTGTTGAAGAATTTTGCATGGCACTTCCTTACAGAAATAAATGCAGACCTACCATTCAATCCAGCAGCACTGCTGCTGAGTTTTTATCCAAAGGAAATGAAATTATTTTATCAAAAAGATACTTTTATTGAAATATGAATTGCAACAGTTCATAACTGCAAAGATATGGACTCAGCCTAAGTGAACATCAATTCTTAAGCAAAACACAGTGTGTATAAGCATAACACAGAGTACTATTCAGCTATGAAAAGGAATAAAGTCATGTGTGTAGCAACTTGATGGCCCTGGAGACCATTATTCCGAGTATCCCGAGAATGGAAAACTAAGCACCATCTATTCTCGCTAATAAGAGGGAGTTATTACATGGGTACACACGAGCGCAAAGCAGTGTGAAGGACATAGAAATAGAAGAAGGTAGACAGCAGGGAAGGTGTGTGTGTGATACAAACTTACCTATTGGGTACAATGAACCCTATTCTGGTCAAAGGTAATAAAAACCTTAACTTAAGCAGTTAACAAGGTATCCATGTAACAAAAACACTTTTACCTCCCTAATTAATATTTTGTAATAAAAATAATTTCTACTTCATATGCTGATGTTTTGAGAAAGAGAACATTTGATTTCTGTCTCACATACAGTGAATTATGAATCAACCACATTTAGTCAGAAATGAATCCCTGAAAGAGGGAAAAGAACAAAAATAAGGAATACCATGATTTTCATTGATAAGTACCATCCATTTCTTCAATACCCTGAGTTTTTAACTTCACTTAATCATACTTTTAAATACATGAATCCATTTAGGAATCACATTGCTTAATAAGTATTTCCTACTAGATTTATGTCCTTCACAAACAGAGCATGAGCTTGACTGAAGAGGTTTTGTCCAGAATTTTGTCCAGGGTTTTGTCTCACCATTAGTCAAAGTCCTTGGGCATAGTTGACACTCAGTAATTGTTTATTGAGGAATAATTCCAGGCCCACAATAGGCAATTAATCTCATTATAACATGTTAGCCCTGGAAGGTGTCTTCAAACTCATCTACTCTAACTCCACCATTTTACAGAAAAAGGAATTCCTGTTCACAAAGGCCAGGTACCTTGTTAATGAGCAAAGTTCCCCCAGTCTCCCGACTCTTGTTCCAATTTTTATAGTGTAGAAAATTTGAGATTTCTGAGTGTTTTATCCTTGATAACTGGAAATGAGTTTCAGAATGTGCTATGATACTATCAATTCAATTCAGTGTTCAGCTATCAGGGGTCCAGATTAAGAAGTCTGGAGAGCCGACCACTAATCATTAGCACATGTTATGCCTTTGATAGTCTCTACTACCTTTCCGTAGGAAAAAATCTTGGCCTCGAAGACACTTTCAAAATGCAGCCACACTAGGGAGATAACAGGATGAGAGCTATTTTTTTCTAGATTTCTGTAACTAGTGGAAACACAAAAAATGTAACTCGTAAATTAAATTGACTGAGAACATCAAAAGTTTTGTGGAAAACAAGTATTGCTTAAGGCACAGACTGCTCAGAATGTGTTTTCTTCTCTTCCTGGAACACAGTTGGACCACACTTCCCAGATTTTGTGGCTCTCAAGGGTAACCAGGTGATATAGTTCTCCATCTGGAAGTGCGGTCAGCTGTGATATATACAGGACTGCCAGGATGCACCATAACACAGCCGCTGGTTTGTCATTCTGATGGGCAGGTACGCCATAGGACAGACTTCTAAGTCTTGTGATAATGGCTAAGTCCCACATGACTTAAGGATTAAGGGCTGCCTGTTGCCTGAAACTCTCCTAAAGGAAGAGACACATTTTCAGCCTCTTATATATTTGGGGGGGATATTTGTTATAACAACTAGTATTAATTTTATCTGAATTTTTCACGATGGAGGAAAATATACTATTCCTCTTAGGTAGAAAACTCTCAACATCAGGGCTACGGAATAAAAAAAGGAGAAAGCTGCTCCATGCTGACTTTTTACCATATTTTCTAGTACATATATAAAAACCTACAGGGGTGTAAAATAAAATTTACCATATTTACTAGTACAAATATAAAAACTTATCATAAAGTGTCCTCACCACCATAAGCTAATAAAAGTTTCATTGTGCCTCATCCCAAAGCACAGTGATCTTCAAATGTTACTGTTAATTAAAATCACCTTGAAGATTTATTAAACCTCATTATTGGGGCTTTTCCCAGAGTTTTTGATTTTACTAGGTCTTGGGCCACATCTGATAAATTAAATTTATAATAGGTTTCCAGGTGATGCCCTTTAAGCTGGTCCAGGGGACAGTATTTGAGAATTACACCCATAAGACTTCCAGATTACTTCTAAAATATTTTTACTCTCTGTTTTCATATATTGATCATATATAACATAATCAGTTAGCTTCCTCTAAAAGTTGTCCTATCTCTGTAGCAATATACCTCATTCAATACTGAAAGGGAGACTCAAAACCTAAAAACAGCTGCTTAGCTAATAAGGTGTTTCTTACTGTCAAAATTGCCCAAAACAGAGTGGAACCTGTGGCTCAAACGAGTAGGGTGCCGGCCCCACATGCTGGAGGTGGTGGGTTCAAACCCAACCCCGGCCAAAAAAATCCCCAAAATGAAAAAAAAAAATTTGCCAAAAACAATACTTGGGTTCTAAAAGACTACAGCCTATCCAAAGCTGGAAAAATTAGCTTTTATGTAAGCCAAGTCCTCTTTATCGAATGAAAAACAAAGTTAAAGGTATTTGAAGATGATAAGAAGATATGAGATATTAAGAGGAAAAAAATGTCTTTAGACAAAAGACCTGGAGGGGCTATCTAGAGAATAAGACATCATTGTTAAAGATTCACCAAAGGAATAAATAGAATCTTACTCCTGCATGAGGGGAAACAGCCAGTCAATTCATGAGCAGAAATTGACAAAACGTTCTTCCAAAAAAAAGTCAACTTCAACCAAAAGAGAAAGACATCTCTCCCACAGCACAATTTCACCTTCTAGGTGTCACCAAGTTCACTTACTTCATATGGCATCAGCTTTCTGATTGCTCAAAGTTATCAGACTTTGTCTTCAAGGAAGTAGTACCAGCCTGGAAGGGACGCTCCAGGCCACACAACTCAGCAGGGCAGGGCCTGTGCACAGACAGACTGACCGTGAGATTCCTGTGCTGCAGCTATACGAGCTGCAGTAGGACCAATTCAAGCCGGGAGGATGAAGTCAGGCTTCAAAGATCCACTAAAACCAAACTTCAAATATAGTGGCAGAACCGTGGATTGCTGGGGGAAACAAAAAACACTGGCAAGTCTTGTTTACAAGACGCTAGGAAAAGAAAACCTTTAAAGTAAAGGCTTGGGGAGACATGGAATCTAAGAAGCAGCGTTGGATAAACATTGACAGAGCTATAAACAACCAATCACATCTTTATTTGGGAAAGCAAGCAAAGGTTACCTGATTACCAGTCTTTTTAGTTGAATTAATAAAGAAATCTTGTTAGCAACATCCTTGAGGTAAAGCACCACAACTGTAAATTTCAAAGGAAAATATAACTGAATTGATATTTTAGGAAAATCATACATATATTGAATGATAATGAGAGCCTAAATTCATATGATACTGTGAATTTTCAAAGAATATGTTATCGTATTTGATCTTCAAGGCAACTTTGAGATAGGCAAAATTAGCCTGAAAATATTCTGGCCTTAATATCCAAAATTTCCAATTTTTCTCATTTCTTCTCACTTCTGACATCTTCATATCTTAACCTAAACAATATATCAAACATAATCTGTCATAAACATTGTCCAATAAAGGTGCATTTTTCTATTGCCTGCTACACTATAGCAAATATATATACATCTATATATATATATTTGAATGCTTTTTTCACAGTAGCATCTAAAACTGCCTTATTACTGAGGGTGGAAAATTTTAGACAATTCCTTGGCTTTATCAAAGTGAAGGGTTATCTGCTGGCTGAATGCTGCCTGGAAGTCTGACCTTATAAAATGTATAAATATACTCAAAAGATTATATTTATATATTTTTTTATCTCTCACATGCTATGTTAAATATTCTCTCTGCTACAGCAGTTAGTATTAAAAGCTGAAGAATTGTATTAAAAAAACTATTTCTCCTGAGTTTTGCTCTGTAAATGTTGCTGTCTCGTCTATGGAGGCCACACAACTACACTGCACCAGGGGCATCAGAGCCAACACTGTCATCATTGTCATTACATCATTATTCTCTCCCAACTATCCCTGCAAACACCTTCACATCTAATGGAGCTCATTTAAGCCAGAGTAACCACCTGAGGTCTGCTGGTTAACCCACTCCACATACAAAGGTAAATTAGAGCCATGAGTGAGAATCCAGAAATGCTGAAGAACTCTTGAAACCCTCGTAGGTAGATAAGGATTACATGTGCAGAATTCTTGAACTGATGGATAGGCGAACACATTTCTTTACAAAATTGTGCCCATGTGAATACTCTATTTTGTAGCTGTATAGAATCATAGTTAAACCTATTAATTCTGGAGCCAGATTACCTAGTTCAAAACCCAGCCCTGCCACTTTTCAGCTGGGTGGCATCAGGCAACCCAAACCATTCTGTGCTTCATTTTCTTTCCCTGTAATATGCTAATAATGATAATATTAGAATTCAATGAGTTAATGAGTATAAATTATGTAAGTACTTCAGAGTAGAATTAATGTTATTAAAACTGGCTGCAGTCCTGGGTTATAGAAACCTTTGCTGGAGCTCGGTCTCCATGACTTTCAGAGGTTCTGAAGCTTCTGTCCAGCATCTGTTACTCTATCCTCAATGTGTTTCAGGTAGATTCATGTGTTACTAGGATTCTGTGCTGGTTCTGTGAGGCCAGTAAGGTAAGACCATTTCTAAATTTTTTTCACATGCAGATGAAGAATATTTCTAAATAGAAAAATGATACCATCCATTTTCATCCCTTATGAAAAGACAAATTCTGAGCCCCCATTTTGTGTCCAACATCATTTCTGAAATATTGCACTATATTACTATATCGTAGACATGGGGCCCCATTCCCTGTAATGGGACTCCTGTTAGAGCCTATTTGCATGAGTAGCTGTAAAGCTATATAGGAAGAAATGCATCACAAAAAGACTATTCAGTTTGAAAAACAGATTATAAGGATGAAGAGTTGGTGGGCAGCATAGTTGGCAGAAATTGCTACAATTTTAATGATAAATGAATCACCTTCTGCCCCAAATCCACAAATTCATATTTGAGTCTTCTGGGTGCTTAGACGTTGTTGACAGTTCTGGGAGTGGATACTTGAATGAGTGAACTTCTTTAAAAACTAAGCACAGGATATGAAAGACTGAGACAGCATTTTGTCTACTCACGAAACATGGCTCAAATTATAGTGGAAGTTACTTTGCCTATTTCAAAAAGATGATCAATTATAGAAACAGGTATGGTTCCAATGTGACCCACAAGGAGCAAGTGAAGAGTTCTAAACAGGAGTGATGGGGAGAAGGCATAGCACACACATGACAGGAAGACCACTGTAGGAAGTGTGCACAGAATGTGCCCCATTAACTTCTTTCTGACATGCTCACAAAGCAGTTGCAGAATTCCTTCCTCCTGAGCCAAGGGAAGCCACAGAATTCTTAAGAGTATGGGTCTCTGATGATTAAGGATGGTGAGCATTTCCAACCCCAAACTGAGCAGAAGAAAAGAAATATCCTCTATAGAAATTTAATGTGATACTCTTAAAATGTTATTGCTCAGAGAATAATTCTGACATGGTCTAGATCTTGCTTTTGGAATCCGAAAATATTCCTGCTTGTTGTGATCTGGGATACTCTGTACTGGGATATCCATTGCTCACTTCTGCCCCTTATTAGTAAAGATACTATTCCCAACCTTCACCTCTGATTCTAATAACTGATTCAGCAATTTTCTACTTTCTAATCTTAACGCTATGGTTTGTGGTTTATGTAGTAAACGATTTTTCTCTTCATGATTAAAATTTTAAAGCCTAATTTTTAAGGAGGCTTCACACATGAAGAACAAACTTGAAGTAAGTATATTTGTGCAGCATTTGGAAGCTTCCTGGGAAAAAACATTGAGCATTTACCATGTGTGACATCCATGGAAATGCGCCTCCTAGATCTCGCTTCATGAGAACCTGCTTCAGGGACTACAGTAGATCAGCAGCCTCCAAATATTGCACATTTGGAATTGTTGTGGCACTTGTTTCAAAGCTACACTTCCCCTGGAAGGATACACCCAACTAAGTACTTGTTATAACAGGGGTACCAGAGACAGGAGGCTATTTCTGCTTGATGCAGGACTTCTCTAACAGACAGCCTTTGCATGGGGCCTCCTCATTCAGCCTGAGAATTTCTTAGTAGTATGCTGCAATAAGAAATCTGCATCATAATCTGAAACCTTTTCTTATTTATTTCTTCTTCTTCCTCTTTGTGAATAAGTCTCTTGAATGTCTTATGTAATCTCTAAATCTGCATCTCAGAGTACCCAAATTGACTCAGAGTGTGCAAAGAGTGTTCTTAGAAAAAAAAAAAAGATGATAAGATGGGTTTGGGGACTAGCTCACCCACGACCTGGCTGGAAATAACCATCGCTTTCTAAGTGAAGTATGAGGTAAGGATTATCCCTGGCACAACATCACAGACTAACTACTGAAGATTTCACCAATTCAGGCATTTGAAAGATTTGGTGGTTAGGGGAGCAATGCCTGTAACAGCAGAAGAGTTGGCTGGTTATCAGTAACTTGCATTGCCACTATGTAGAAAGATTTGGAAAAACTGAGTGTGGTTATGAAATAGTTATGAGCTAAGTGTAAGATCCAGGGAACCTTTCTGATAGCTTACAAAGCAGCTCCTTTCTACAGTGGAAAAGTAAACATAGCCAAAGATGTGATTTAAAATCTGACTGCTCGAGGCACATTTTTTTTTTTTTTTGCAGTTTTTTGCCAGGGCTAGGTTCGAACCCACCACCTCCGGTACATGGGGCCAGCGTCCTACTCCTTTCAGCCATAGGCGCCACCCTCAAGGCACATTTCAATAGTGTTAATCCCTGCTAGTCTGTTATGCTAGTTTACAGGCCCTGAAAAGAATGACCTAAGACCTCAAAATATGAAATGGGGATATCTTGGTACCTAAGATGTTTGGATCTGAAGACACTATATAGGCCTCTTTTACAGAAGGCAATATGTGATCCCCTCAAGAATAGCACCCACTTTCTTCTTTGATTGGTAGGCAAATAACCAGAATTAAATCCTATTAAAACACAGGTGGGGAAGTTTTGAGCCTGATAATGTAGAAAAGAGATTATACCCCAAAGGATCTGCTAGAATTAGCTAGCTGTCTTAGTCAGTTAAAGCTGCTGTAACATTGACATTGTCCAGGGGGCATAAACAAAACGTGCTTATTTCTTAACAGTTCTGGAAGCTGGAAACTTAAGGACAATGACACTAATAGCTCCAGAGTCTAGTGAGGATCTTCTTCCTTGTCTGAAAATGGCTGTCATCTTGTGCCTTCATATGGCAGAGAACAGTGAGTAGGAATAATCACTCATGTTTCTTCTTATAAGGCTATGAGTCTCATTCATGAGGGTTCTGTCCTCATGACTTAATCACCTCTCCAAACCACACCTTCTAATACAGTCATATTATTAGGGTTTAGAATTTCAACATGTGAATTGGGAGAGAGGGTCCAAAGATTCAGTCCAAAAAAGTAGCATGTACTGGCAGGAGCAAAAAAATTATCCTTCAGATTGGATTTTGAAAGTATTTGATCAAGGAATCCTAATAAGTAAGAATTCATGATCTTAGATGCATTTTGTTTTAGAACATGGGATTTAATATACTTGCAAGGACCTCAATGGATGGAGAAAAGTTGCGGCTTGCATAGCTCCAGAAGAAGGCAATGGCGCATGCAGAATGGAGATTTTTGTTTCTCTGGCAGTTGAGAGAGGAAAGGATTAAAAAGGCATATGGAAGTGAGCTTGAATAGATGTAATAGGTAATGTCAGAATACTCCTCCTTATCATGTTTCATAGGAGAGTCCAGGAGACACACATAAATGTGTTTGTGAGAGGGCACCAGTGTCACTAAGTGTTGACTCTCTTCTGTAGGCCTGAACTAATAGCCATAGAAGAGGACACAGATGTAAGCTTAAAAAAATACATGAGGTATTCAAGGAAATGATGTAATCCCCAAGTAACAGAGGCCAAATGGTGGTACCTAATCACCAGAAGCCAGTAGGTTACAATTACCACAATGACTAGTAAGTTTGGAGTAGCAGCTAACAGGGCTTGACCCTTAGGGAGCTACAGGGGTTGTTATGGGAAGAAGAGAAGACCGACAATGCGGATGCTTCATAATATCTACAAACAGAAAAAGGGAATAATGTAAGAGCAGAAAGCTGATGACCATTTTCTTGGATGGCTTTACATTGCTAAAAGGGAAATGTCTAGGGCAGTACCTACTGCTCAGTGGGTAGGGCGCTGGCCCCATATACTTAGGGTGGTGAGTTCAAACCCGGCTCCGGCAAACTAAAACAGCAACAACAACAACAACAAAGCCGGGCATTGTGCCAGGTGCCTGTAGTCCCAGCTACTTGGGAGGCTGAGGCAAGAGAATCACCTAAGCCCAAGAGTTGAAGGTTGCTGTGAGCTGTGACGTCACAGCATTCTACCAAGAGTGACAAAGTGAGACTCTGTCTCAAAAAATAAAAAAATAAATAAATAAAATAAAAGGGAAATGTCTAGACATTTTGTGGACTATTAATCATGGAGTCTATTACACATTGATATCTGGAGACCAAAATGTCATCATGGTCCCCCCACTAGAGTGGAACCTTATAAGCCAAGCAACAAATGAAATTCTGGCTAATGTCTAGATTACAAAGGATACATATGATCTTCAGAACAAATCAGTGTTTATTTTTGTGGTTCCCAAGTGTATGACTGTAGTTGACATACTTAGTAGTTGGAGTAACATCCACATAGTGTACTTGGTTTGTTAATTAAGATTTGTCAGAGAGGGAAATACAAATTGGGTGCCTTTAAAACTTTATCCTTCATCCTGAAGCCATGATAGTAAATTAAAAAGAAAGAAAAAAGAAAGACAGTATGTCCCCAAGGAGAAGAATGGATAGTGGATAACTGTGTTGTCCCTATTAATATTTCTGCTTAATTTGGCAGTATGGGGTTTGAATACAAGATGAATACAGGAAAATGATTATAGACTACTAAAAGTTAGCTCAAGTAGCAACCTTGATTGTAGATGTCATTCCAAAGATCAAATAAAAATAGAACTAGAGGGTATGAGCAGGTAGCTGAAATCCCCACAACACTGTTAATGGTTTTTCTAGGTTCCCACACTCATTGCACACCTATAATCATATGATCATATCAGACATAATCAGTTCCATGCATATTTATGTCTTTGTATAAGGTCAGAGTTTTACTGATGCATATTCGATTATAAGAGCCATGAACTACATGGAGTTACTAAGGAGGCAGTTCTCCTATACTACTCATAGTATTCAGTAGTCATAGCCATGGGGACACAGACTCAATCCAATCCACAAATCAGTCAATACTGCAATCCATAACCATACATAGTAGTATATGTAATCAATATGTAAATATTCTTGATTAAACTTTCCACATCAAACAAAGTAACATTTAACAACAAGAGGAAAGGGGGTAATGAACCACTCCAAGGACAGCAACATGGAGGAGAGTGTCTTAGGCTGATCTAGATGGTTATCAAGATCTTTCGAGGAAAAGTCCTTTATTTGAGCAGAGCTCAGTGGCAGATGCTGGGTGCTGACACTATAAACAGTGTCTGTAAGGATGTCTGAGTCTAGCTGTTGAAGTCCTGCCCTTTTTACAGCCTCTGAGTCCTCTGATGATGAGTCCTCATCTAGTTGGCTATAAGCTTTATTGATTAGGTGACCATCTTGTTCCTGCTGGTATTATGCTTTTCGAAAGATAAAATGTAGTCTTTTTCTAATATGGAGCCACTTATGCTAAGGGAGCTTTGGGAGTTTTTATGAGTACCTGAAGAAAAACAAAAGCCAAAAAGATATGATACTGCATTATGACCACATTCGGGGATGGCCTTAAAACAAGAAGAGAGGAAATATTCTCAATGTGTAAAGCTTAAAGTAGTATATCCGGTAATCAGCATTATGTGTAAGGAGAAGTAACCTTAGGTGATAATGTAAATAAATTCCTAGACAGTGGCCAAATGGCCTTCCTCTGTGGTGAGAAGTCTAAAAGTCACGGGGAGTAGAAGATGGAAGACAAGAATATCTGTAATAGGGATATGTGAATGGACACATGGAAGGGAGCACAAAATGTTAAAACCTTGATATCACACATAAATGACCACCAGAGGCAAGGAAAGGGGAAAGGGAGGGGAGGGGTGGGGGGAGAATGGGTAGAGGGAAGACAATTAGTGGGAACACACCTACGGTGCATCTTAGCAGGGTACTGGCGAAACTTATTAAAGGTAGAGTATTAATGTCTTTATATAGTGATCAAGGAAATGCCATGAAGGCTATCTGTAACAGTACAATCAAAATATTTCTGAATGTATATGAATCGTGCCCTGTGATTGCACCAATGTACATAATTATGATTCAATAAAATCATTAAAAAAAAAACATAGATAAAAGTTAACACTTTTCTGAAGGATAATTTGGGGACATTTGGTCAGATACCTGGTATGTATAGTTATTACCAGAAAATAAATAATAGCTTATAGATGTAAATAGCTATTATAATTAATAGGAAAAAAATTAACATGCTGATGGAAATAGGTAAGAAATAGGAAACAAGTTTATACACAGCTAAAAATAGCCAAAATTTATGGGAAAAAAAAACCTAATTAATTCAAAATAAAATGTGGAGGCAGCAATCTTATCTGGAACATAGTGTAGTCAATAAATATTTATTGAGGGAGTGAATAACATAATATTTTTCACTCATTTCATCTTGCAAAAGGTTTTGAAATAATATGAATCTCTAGAATGAGTAGGATACCCAAGCAAAGATAAAGGCATCAAATAACTGCCAACTCAGACTCTAGGCACTGAGAACCTCGAGTCTGTAGTCTTTCTTAGCTTGTACTTTGGGGATGAAATAAAGAAGTGAGATAAGTCTTAAAGCAGAATATAGCCACACTTAAACAACTTAACCAGTCTCGAGTTGATGAAACAAAAATTATTTTAAACTATATCATTTAAACAGGATTTATAATAAAATAAATTTTATATTAAGATATATAAATATCACTATCTCCAGTTAGAAAGTCTTTCCTGGGGCAGGCACATTCCAGGGTGGAGAGAGAAGCAGGTGCCCTGCACAGGTGCTGCCCGGCAGCTGGGGCCCCTACCCTCCCACTCACCTCAATTCCAAGGAAAAGTAGCAAACTCCGGGGAGGGGGGGGAAGGGCCCATCTACCCTTGTCATATTATTGACACTTCTTAATGTTTGGGGTTCTCACAAAAAATTAATTATTTTCTTCCTCTACAGTTTATCTCTAATGCCCAGAAACCATTGACTTCCTGGAATTTTTATTAAGAATTCCACATTCTTGCCATATTTTTCAGATACTGTGACCTCTGCCAATAAATTCTAATAAATTTTCACTTCTTTTCTTTCAATAACATCCTAGAGAATATTATTCAGACTCAAATTAATCACTGATCATGTTAATGGCTCCTAGGAGTTTACTTCCGATACCCCTTATTATATTAAATCAAACTCAGTAGTGTGCTGGAGCATTGCTCAGCTGGGTTTTCATAAAAGCACTGGTATTTAATATGATTTATGCCTGGCTGTCTGTTAATATCTTTGCTTATTGTGTACTTTATTTTTAAAACAGGCATTCTTAACAATTGGCACTCCTTTAAAATCTATCATACTTTTAAAACATTTTACAGGAAGCATTGTAGAGTAAAATGTGTCTCTTATTTTATATTATAGTCCATAACAGTGAGCAGGAACAATTTATTTAATTTACAATCAAAATATTAATATTTTACTTGTAGTATGGAAAAAGTGTACGCATACATATTTTGTTTCTTTAAAAGATAAGTTATATGACAAGGTTATTAGGAAATTAAAAATATTGTATTTTTTTAAGCTTTGCAGCAAAGGGGCAGCTTTGGGAAAACCCTTCGAAGCGTCAGCTGAAGACATAGCAAGCGTGGCGAGTTTCATCGAGACAAAGCTTGTTACCTGCTATCTACGGATGAGAAAACCTGACCTTGCCCTGAATCACGCACACCGGCAAACCTGACTTTGCCCTGAATCACGCACACAGGTAAACCTGACCTTGCCCTCAATCATGCACACAGGTAAACTGAAATACTATTAGAATCGGCACAGCCGAGTGCTGCTCGGGACAGCAGAGGATGCTACCTGAGCTTGATCCCCTTCCATCTCGTTTCAACTTAAAGATGAAATAAAAAATATTTGTTCACTGCTTGATTTATGTCGAGTGAGATAATTATAAAGACCAGAAAGAGAAACTGAAAACCTAATGGAAGAAACAGACGCATTACTCTTACAACGCCGCGCAGAGTGAAAAGGCAGACCTACAGCAGCACGATGCTGCAGAAAAAAAGAAGGGAGAGAACAGGGTAAGGAGGAAGGCGGCATTGAAGGGTGAGGATTCCCAAAATTCCAAGAGATGGGGTAAGCACAGGGCATTTCCGACTGTGAAGCGTAACACACGACTTGAAAGTGCCGGATTATTTAGTGACAGCACGGCTGATTCAAAGAATGTCAGCATCCTTGCACGACAGCTTTGTTAATATAACCCTGGGAAACATAATTATCAGTTGTAATAAGACCCATGTAAGTGAGAGATTTGTCAACGTGGTAAGAGTCACTTACAAACTCACAACCACTAGGAAGCTAAAGTTCTTTCTACCAGAGATTTTTCACAGCACAGTAGTGGGCTTGAGCTTGACCGACAGGCAACTAAATAATTTCGAAATTTACAAGATGGCCTACTTGAGGAAATTCTCCTGCTTAAGTTAACTACAGAAACTAAAAACAGATTCCCTTTATAATGAAAAGAAAATTCTACACTCTATATTATCTAGGAACATTTTATAAAACCATAGGTTCCAAATCCAGTATCACGAGATATGGTCTGTCAAAGAATTTTATTCCATTTCCATTTGAAAAAAATATATATTGGAAAGGTAACTTGTATTTTAGTATGTCAAAATATTGCAATTTCTGGGTTACTTGGGTGACCTATGAGCATAGAAGGAAAAATATTTAAAATTGGGACAAGCTCAGAAATTTTATGAGCATATGTAAACAACAACAAATTGAGATGCGCTGAAAGTAATTATATACTACCTTCTCCATGGCCTTCCTTACATATAAAGAAAATATTTTCTTGATACGAGTATGTGTTTGATGGGCTTTTCAATTGTATTTAATAATAAGAAAATTCCAAACGGCAAGGACAAGTCAAAATTCAATTCAATGTTATTAAAAATAAGTTATAGGAATGAAGGATCAAAACTCTACTGTATGGCTCAGCACCAATAGCACAGCAGTTACGGCACCAACCACATACACTCAGGGTGGCGAGTTTGAACCCGTCCAGGGCCACCTAAACAACCACAACTGCAACAACAACAACAACAAAAATAGCCAGGTGTTGTGGTGGGCACCTGTAATCCCAGCTTCTTGGGAGGCTGAAGCAAGAGAATAGCTTACACCCAGGAGTTTGAGGTTGCTGTGAGCTGTGACACAATGGCACTCTACCCAGGGCGACTTAGTGAGACTCTGTCTCAAAACAAACAAACAAAATAACAACAACTCTACTGTAATCCTAATATAAGAATATTAAGGTGCTATAATTTCTGAGAATATAAGAGTAAGTTTCAGTAGGATCCCTCTCTAGAATTAGGAAACTTTTGTCCTAAAACTAATGGTGCTCTTTCAAGATCTGTAAAGTTACTGAGGGGAACAGACACAATGATGAGTAGTAAATTATCTCCCCTATTAGTTTAAAATTAACTTTGTGCATTCTTTCCTACTATAAAATAATTTTTCATCTGTTTCCAAGTTGAACATTAAATAGGAAATGGAAATCAATAAAGGTTAAACACTCAATTTATACCATTGATAATACACCAAGTGAAGTAAATCATTTTGCTGTTCTCATCATAAGGCAGAACTGCAACAATCAGTGGGTAGGTTTGTAATATTAAAACATTTTTAAAGATCTTATACTTGAAAAAAGACTTTAAAATATGATCAATAAATATATTTTCAAAAATAAATTGATTAATTAATCACGATACTTGGTCTATAAATAGCTCACGGCCATTTGTTACACACTGAATTCAGGATTCTGCTTTTGTATTATTATCACATGGTGATGGTTGATACTAATCATGAATCAAAATTAAAATACTCCTTTTTTGCATTTATTTGCATTTACTGATGCATCTTTAATTTTATGTAAATGTGAGGTCTACTGCATATTTTTAGGAGACTTGTTAACACAAAATTAACTTAAAAATCATCATGTAGTTTTGCTTGATAAAAATAAATATATATTGTTTTGTCATACAGAAAATAGAAACAATAACATGGTTTATGATCAATAGTTATATTTTGAAATTAATCAGCTAAGCATTGACATTTAACAATAATAATAAAATGATATAAAGTCTCTATAAACAACTATTTTCAAAATGGCCTTCTTTTTTTTCTCATAACATATCAAAGTGGCAAATATGGATACAGTTTTTTACTTCAACCAAAAGTAGTACTTAGACTCATCAGTCAAATATGTAACTGTCAGTTCACTTCATCAACAGAGGCATTTTGTCAGTAAGTATTTTGAACATTTCTAAAGACTGATTTCTAATTCTATCTTATGAAGAGTAGAAATCATGCTATAACTCTTTTCCTATCATATAATATATATTTTGATGTACATAATTGTAAATATTTTCATGATCCATACTAGCTTTTTTTAAATAATTTTATTAAATCATAATTGTACATTGGTGCAATCATGGGGCACAATGTGCTGACTTCATATACAATCTGAAATATTTTGATCGTACTGTTAAACATAGCCTTCATGGCATTTTCTTAATAACTATATGAAGACATTGATATTCTACATTTAATAAGTATCACCAGTACCCTGCTAAGATGCACCGTAGGTGTGATCCCACCAATTGCCCTCCCTCCACCCATCCTCCTCTCTCCTCTCCCCTCCCTGTCCCATTTCCCTGTATTCTTGTGCTATAATTGGGTTTTAGCCTTCATATGAAAGCTAGATTAGCTTCATATTAGGGCTGAGTACATTGGATACTTTTTCTTCCATTCTTGAGATACTTTGCTAAGAAGAATATCTTCTTTAAATTTTATCCATGATGCTTGTCTCCTGTAGCTCAGTGGTTAGGGCTCCAGTCACGTACACTGGGCTGGCGTATTTGAGTCCAGCCCAGCCTGCCAGACAACAACAAAGTAGCCTGGCATTGAGACCAACACCTGTAGTCCCAGTTACTTGGGAGGCTGAGGCAAGACAATCGCTTAAGTTAAAGAGTTTGAGGTTGCTGTGAGCTGTGACGCCACAGCACTCTACTACCCAGGGCAACATAGTGACACTCTGTCTCAAACAAACAAACAAAAAATTATCAAAGGTATTTTTTTTAGCTTATGTCTCCAATTTGTGTTAACTGTCAAGAATCATTTGTAACATGTTTAAAAATGATGATTACTGAGCAATGAACATTTATTTAATCATGAGTTACAGTTTTTTTGTTTTTTATTTTTTCTATTCTCTCCTAGACGAGCTATGTAAGCAATTACCTAAAAGAAAAGCAATAAAAATAATTTGAGCCATGTCAGAATTGGCCTCCAAGAGGATTATTTTACTGACCATACAGTGTGATTTATTAAAATGCTGATGTTAAATCTTTGATTTATGATATCTTTAGGATTTTGATTCTTGCATGTGTTTTTACAATATGACTTTCAGGGTATATAATACAATTAATTTCTAATAAATTAGTAATAAAATACCATTTGAATATTTTTATTCACAGATCATGTATGGAAAAGTCTGTGCCTCCTTCAAAATGATGATGTGAGAAATTTTTCAACACTTGTATTTTACTGTGTAGGACAGCATAGCTTCAGTGGGGTTCTTGCTGATAGGTTATCCACATAGGATCCACCAGCAAGAAACCTGCTGAAAGTCCTTTGCACTCTTAGCCCTTTTGGAAGTATTCTGTATGAAAACTCAAGGTCCTTCCCTCATCTCCTCCACTTGCGAAAGTTAGATAGGAAGTCAAGAGATAATGTTTGCTACGGAAAATGCTTTCCTGATAAAAATCTACCTAATTATTTAAGAAAGGAAATCAACATTGAGCACAGTTTGGACTGTTTCCAGAAGAGAATGTAAGTATAAAATAAACTAATTTTAAACATGTGGCAGAGATGTGCCAGGATATTCTCAATGGTATTCAGGATATTCTCATCGTTGAATCCTTATAACAAGCCACTCAAAGTAGATGTTATTTCTTGAGAGGCTTACTGTCTTGCCTGATAAAGAGCTAGTACGCCACAGAAAAAGAATACTAACAAAATATCATTTAGTTCTAAAGCACATATTTTTTGAAGGAGATACATTACTGATATATTTTTAGTATGTAGGAATTGGAGCTGACGCAGAGAGCTCTATCACAGTGCCAGTGAATGTATCATAGCTCAGAAAGGTGGACTAGATCTATGGTTATTGTGTCAACAGATGGTTTCTAGATTAGAGACAATAGTTTCCAGATGACAGCTATACATCGTGGTTCAATACTGTGGTCCACAGTATTGCTGTGTCCCAATGTTCCTCTTTGGGTGCCAAAACCTTTATACTTGCAGAGGCCAGTGTTATAGAGATGAAGCACACCGCATGTGCAAGGTCGGGAAGGATACTTTCATTTCACAAGGACACTCTGGCTTCCAACCCATGTCTCCCAGGCATACACCTTCCACCTATAGGGGAAGAGTAATGTATACATTTCTTTGGTTTAAAGAATGTATTATACCCTGGAAGATATTGCCCTATCTCTTAAAGTATTGCTTACAAACTTATGTTTTGCTTGCGCCTTCAATGGGTTGATCCAACTTTCTACCAGATTCGCAGTTTGGGGTGGCCTGGGATGTGATATAACCAGTAGAATCCAAGGCCTTGGCACCCCTATATCTGGATTGCTGTATATGCCTCCTTTGGCCTGATGGGATATTCTATGGGCTCACATAACAGTGGAGAAAACATTCTGTATGTTCTCAGATAGTGGTGTCAGCTAAGAACCAGAGGACAGGAAAAAGAAAAAAAAAAAAAAACAACGATAAAAAACATGTCTAGAACATGTATCTATTCCTTTGAACATGAAATGACTATCACAGTCATTGTAGTAATAAATAATAGTAATGAAATGATTTTTTTTTTTTAAAGAGAGAAAGCATCCTATGTGGATAATTTGCCAGAAAGAAACCTGATGATCTTAAGAGATGTCACACTGGGGACCTTCTTTGTCTCTTCTTTTAGTAGGTTAGATATTTGATGGTACCATCAGCAAATATGTCTTAGTGCATGAGAGGTTACAATTTTGGATCCACAGCTTTCATTTCTTCCTTCATGCTTGTTTAATGATACCAGCACTGGCATGGCCAAGACAAAAACTGTACCCTTCAGTCAACTTGATTGTTGGGGTCACCCAATCTTATTACTAATCTACAAAAGCAAGAAGACCACACAAAACCCAGCCATGATGGACAGCTACAGCTGCACGATTATTTGATGAACCATGAAAAGGCTCTCTGACTCATGGAGAGCCTGACATCATGCCAACAGCTATTGTTCCAATGTGGTTAATTCTCTGATAGGGTTGTCTTGTTGTAGACCTCCAGTAGTATGCACTTTTATTCCCTCGTTGTTTACAATATTTCTTCAAAACATCTTTTCCCATAAATGATACTTTCATAGCATTTTAATGTCATGGTGTCTGCTACAGCATATGGTCCAAGCCACAAGAATACTTATAACACAGCATGGATATGCTGAAAACTTTTTCCTCCTTGGAGCTGCTTTTAAAACTGGTGAATTTTTGCGTCACACAGTATATAAGTCAAAATGGCATGCTTACAGGTAAAATGTAATGTTATTCTCAGAACTATAAATAAGATCTACCAGGAATAGGGTCTTTTTCCTTCCTGAGGGACTCAAAAGTTGCAATATACTGTTTTTTATTATTTATTTATTTATTGTTCTTTGAGAAGGTTATTACGCCGTGTCCTAGACTTCTGATCTTCCTAAAAATGTTACTATGTGGCAGGCACATTTGAGTCTTGGTAGCATTTATCTCATCCTCTGGAAGATAAAAGTATTACCAGACCTTCAACGTGCTAACCACTTCTTACTCTTTGGGCTGAATACATGAGTGCATTGATATAATGCCCACTGTGTTGCATTAAGGAACTACCAGATGGTACAGAACACTTCAGACAACACTGTAGTAGAATGTAGAATATTTAACATAACCCTGGAGCAGCACCTGAGATGTATACTGTTGTCAATTCCATGTAAATGCAAACAGTTTCTAATAGGGATGGACAGCATTTGTCACATCAATGGCTACAGCCAAGTATCAAAGGTCAGATGATACCTGCACTAGCCAGAACACCCCATCTGCCTCAGCAGCAATAATTGGGACTACTGACAACATGGTAGATATGCAGGAATTTGCCCTTGTCTTCCAATTCCCATCTTTTTCTTTCTCTCTCTCTCTCTCCCTCCCTCTCTCTTTTCTTCTTGCTGAAATTCATGGAGGTATGATAGACAAGGATGCAGGAACGCCTATATCCATCATATCTCTAAAAGTGATACTAATTCCTGCATTTAACCTGAGATGTGATATCATTTTTGTTTTTTTTTATCATGGCTGAAATGAGATGGATTAACTGTAGGGGTTTTAATTTGACTTTCTCCTGTATAATAAGCTGTCACAAAGACTAAGGAGTTGCTTTGGGACTTGTGCAAATAAGCAAGTTCGTCCATTTAAGGATCGTAAAGGACGAGAGAGTGGGGCCATGATTCGGTCTACCCAATTTGATCCCAGACATGGGCTAGGATTTCATTTATAGCTGGGCCTCCAAGTGTATCCAGTTTGATAAAGATTTTTTTTTTTCAACACAGCTGAAAAGTTTGAAGTATTTTCCTTTACCTGGTGTACAGTTAATCAAGTAAACAGCTGTAAGGACAGCAAGGACTGTGGGCAAGGACAAGTAAGCATAGTATCATGTACACTGCAAGGCTTCTGGTTCTGTGTACCCAGTGACCCAGCTCTCGTTTTATCTATCGATTCTGAATCTGAAATCTCACTTGTGTTTTGACACTGGGAAAACAATTTTAACATTTTAATCAGGATGAAGGCTTTCAGCCTTCTTAATTTCTGTTGATTGTAAGGATTGAGTAGTACCTCCTCCATGCCCAAATATGTTGTCGCTAGGGAGATCATATTTTATTAACTGTCTCTATAAACTTTGCAGGCTGCCTAGACAGATGCCCCTCCATCTCTGCTACTCATTGCAATAATTATCACATCCTGACTTCTGGTGGTTGAATGATGTCTCTCTTCTCTTTTGCTATGGAGGTCCTATCTTACCCATTAATATGGGAAGATCTGATATGCCAACACATCGTCCTATGAAGGAGAGGTCTCTGCAATGTCTTCAACCAGAAGGAATGCACCACTTTTGCATGCTCAAGGGGTTATAAAGAATTCAGATTAAATTAATGTCTGGGGAATCAACACTGATGTCTCCATCCCAAATGTCAGAACTCCATTCTATTCCAACCAGTGCCTTGGCCTAGGCAATACTAGAGCTGCCTATATTAGGAGATTTTTACTTCTTTGGGGCATAGCTTCTCTTATGTCCTGGTTCCCAGCTTTTCTTATTCTATCACTGCAAAAAATAAAGGCCCCTTTTATAAGCTGCCAGAGATGCTCTCTGAGTTTAGCATTTAGCTCTGAATTGCCAATTAATTCACTTCAACTTGTTATTATCTTTTTTCCTTAGCAATAGCCATCTGATACTGTATCCATTTCACCTGTGCTTCTCAAATCATCAAAGCATTGATTGTACCAACCCATGAATCTCTCCCTCTCTACTGAAATCCTATCTGAGTTCATCAGTGAAGAAACTTCAACAATTTCATTGTTACCTTGTGGCTGGGGCAGTACTTATGTACAAGTTTTACTAACCACCAGTGGGAGGAGCCTCCCTTCTAGGTGATCCAGCTCCGAATTTCATCTCAGTGGCTGCTTCCTATATCTATTCTAGTTTTAACCATCACATTTGAGTTCCCTGGAAAAGAATTCTTGGAAATGGGAGATAAAAAGGTATCTTAATCTGCTCAGACTGCCATAAAGAAGTGGAGACTGGGTGACATAAAAAAGTGAAATTTATTTTCTCATATTTCCCAGCACAGTTTGGCTGCTAGCAAGGGCTCCTTGGGGCTGTTGGCTCCCTGGGACTGTCTTCTCCCTGCACCTGCACACAACGGAGACAGGGCAACCGGAGATTTCTTTCTCTTTTGTAAAGACACTAGCTCTATTAGATCAGGGCTTCAACCTTAGGACTTATAGTCAAAAAGCCTATACATAAACCTTTCAATGGTTCCATTTTGTGAAGGCAAGTTTAAAGACTTTCGTGAGTTGGAAAGGAAACAAATCCTGGATAGGACTACATATGCGGCTGAGACCCTAATTGTGTAAAAGTGATTTAGGGCTGAACTTTGTGGGGGCAGGCCTGCAGGCAGTTACACAGGGATATCTTGGAATTTTCCAGACTACTCCCTAAAGATGATTAACTGCCTCAGAGGGTCTATTAAAGGATCAAGCATTTGAACAGCTTATTTCCCCAGAACCTTGTTTTGTGGTTTTGTTTTTGATTACTTAGTGTAAGAATAACTTTAGTGGTTATCAGTTAATCTGGTCAAACCTTAGCCCATAAAGATAGCTTTAGATAATGTTAGTAAAGTGGTTATCAGTTAATTCCGTTTTTACATAGGCCCCTAACTACCAGACAGTAAGATCTGGGGTCATGGTTTAAGTCATGTTTATTAATTAAGTTATGTGCCTATATAAGCTTTGATGGAAGAAATAAAGATTGCCACTTGCCATGAGAGTGTAAGTGGTCCACCTTTATTACTCAGACTATTTCATTGCAGGACTCATTCTTCTGCGTCACCAATCAATTGGGAGACTTTCACGCAACAGACTTCATTTAACTGTCAAACCTCCTTCAAAGCACTGTCTCCAAAAGAGTCATATGAAGGCGTAAGTCACTCAACCTATGAATTTGGGGGTTTGGAGGAAAGGTCACAATCAGTCCAGAGGAAAAGACCAGGCTTTGATATCCTCACATCAGTCAGTCATTGAATGCAGGCCACCTGGGGATGTGCAACACTCTTTGGCATGTCCAAAGATAGCTAATCATGGAGAAGCACCCGCTGGCAGTCAGAGCAGCACACATCACATCATGGGTCCCATGGGAATTATTGCCGGACAACTGAGGACAGCTCCCTCACACAGGCAGTGATTCTTTCCTGGAGGCAGCTGCATTTGATGACCAGTTAAGAGGTGTATAAAGAGCCAGCCACCTTGCCCTAAAGCAGGACAGTTCTGGAGGCCTTCTCCAGCTCCGTGACTCCCACAGAGCTTCCTGGGTCCTTATTACTGTTCCGTTAACTATGCCTCTGGTTGTCTGGTGGTTAGAATTCGGCGCCCTCTCCCAATAACTACGGCTCTGATTGTCTAGTAATTAGGATTCCGAGCTCTCCCCGACTGACTACGTCTCTGGTTGTTTGGTGGTTAGGATCCAGTGCTCTCCCCCACTGACTACCTCTCTGGTTGTCTAGTAATTAGGATTTGGCGCTCTCCCCCACTGACTACGTCTCTGCTTGTCTGGGGTTAGGTTTCAGGGCCCTCTCCCACTAACTACGTCTCTGGTTGGTGGTTGGG
>CAUYON010063237.1:0-12501 GCA_963573935.1 Arctocebus calabarensis
AAATCCCAAAACCAGAGATGTTGGCGTGGGTGTGGAGAAAGGGGAACACTTCCACACTGTTGGTGGGAATGCAAACTAGTACATTCCTTTTGGAAAGATATTTGGAGAATACTTAGAGATCTAAAAATAGATCTGCCATTCGATCCTATAATTCTTTTTTGGGGTATATATCCTGAAGACCAAAAATCACATCATAATAAAGATATTTGTACCAGAATATTTATTGCAGCCCAATTAATAATTGCTAAGTCATGGAAGAAGCCCAAATGCCCATCAACCCACGAATGGATTAATAAATTGTGGTACATGTGTACCATGGAATACTATGCAGCCTTAAAGAAAGATGGAAACTTTACCTCTTTTGTGTTTACATGGATGGAGCTGGAACATATTCTTCTTAGTAAAGTATCTCAAGAATGGAAGAAAAAGTGTCCAACGTACTCAGCCCTAATGTGAAACTAATTTATAGCTTTCATATGAAGGCTAAAACCCAACTATAGCACAAGAATACAGGGAAAGGGGAAAGGGACGGGGGGGAGGGGGGAGGATGTGTGGAGGGAGGGCAATTGGTGGGAACACACCTATGGTGCCTCTTAGCAGGGTACTGGTGAAACTTATTAAAGGTAGAGTATCAATGTCTTTATATAGTGATCAAGAAAATGCCATGAAGGCTATCTGTTACAGTACGATCAAAATATTTCTGAATGTATATGAAGCACATTGTGCCCTATGATTACACCAATGTACAAAATTATGATTCAATAAAATTATAAAAAATAAATAAATAAGTAAATAAATAAAATATTGGCATAAATTGTGACCCCCAATGGTTAGTAAATCTATATTCAAAATCACCTACATCCATCCTTAAGAAGATTATTAGAGGGCAGTGCCTATAATTCAAGGTATAGGGCACTGGCCCCATATACTGGGTGTGGCAGCTTCAAGACAGGCCCCAGCCAAAACTGCAAAAAAAGAAAAATATTATTAGAAAGTTGTGTGGGAAAGAGAAATGGGCACCTGTTTCTTTGCCATTTGTTGTTTGACAGAATAACCACTTTTACTCACAAAGCTCTTCTCAGCCTATTTGGGCTACTATATCCCAATGCCATAAACACTATGGCTTATAAATAGGTGAAATATATTTCTCACAGTTATGGAGGCTGGGAAGTCCAAGGTTAAGGCACCAGGGGTCTGGTGAAGGGTTCCTAGTTCTTAGATGGCACCTCTTGCTGTGTCCTCAAGTGGTGGAAAGGGCAGAGTAGCTCTCTAGACTCTCTTTAAGGTCACTAATCCCATTTGTGAGGGCTCCACCCTCATGACCTAATCACCTCCCAATCACCACATCCTAATATCATAGCCTTAAACATTAGACTTTCAACCTTTGAGTTTTGGGGGTTCATAAACATTCAGACAATTACAAAAGGATTAACCTGGTATTATTTTCTCCATCTATTTCTAAAGTCATTCTACACTTTGTCTTTACAATAACTATAGCAGAGGGGACAGATTTTATACCCTTGTCATAGATAATGAAGCTGAGGTCAAAAATATTAATTGACTTAAACTAGTTTACACATCTAGGTAATTTAGTGATGGGTTTATAAATCTTAGGTCCTGATATTGTAACTCTGTTAAAAGTAATCCTTTTTCATATATATTTTCTAGCTTGATAATTCTGTCTAGTGGATTCTATTCTTTCCTTCATTCCTCCATTTGTTCTTTCATTTAGACAAATAGAGGATCAAATCATATCATAATATTTGAAATCAGTATTCTCAAGTTAAAATTATTTCCATCACTTAATATTATATGACATTGAGAAATTTACCCTCAGGTTCTCTGTCACTCCCTTCCTACATATATGAAATACTGATACTAAGAGACCACCAGATATTATTTCCTAAGGCATCATTGTTTTAAATTTGCTCTTATATTTACAACTTTCTGTGTTCTTTATTATTTCTTGAATGCCATATCTTCCTTTTGAGATCACTTTGCTTCTGTCAGAAGTATTTACTTTAGAATGCATTTTACTCTGAATTTTCTTTTCTTTTTTTTTATTAAATCATAATTGTGTATATTAGTGCGGTCATGGGGCACAGGTGCTGATTTCATATACAATCTGAAATATTTTCATCAAACTGTTTAACGTAGCCTTCAGGGCCTTTTAATCACTATATGAAGACATTTGATGTGGGTAGGGAGGGTAATTTGGGGGGGCCACACCTACGGTGCCTCTTAGAAGGGTACAGGCAAAACTTACTATGAATTTTCTGATAACAAACTCTGGGGCGGCACCTGTGGTTCAATGAAGTAGGGCGCCAGCCCCATATGCCGAAGGTGGCAGGTTCAAATCCAGCCCCCGCCAAAAACTGCAAAAAAAGAAAAAAGAAAATACTCTGATGACAAACTTTGTCTTTGTCTTATTCTATTACTGAGAGAAACTTTAATTGCTCATAGAATATGTGTTTTAGAGACACTATCTTTAAGGGCATTGAAGATAGCATTCCACTGTCATCCGGTTTCCACTATTACATACGTGAAGACAGTTATCAATCTAACCACTGCACCATTAAACTGAATCTGCTTCACTCTGTTTGTACTTAAGATTTTTTTTTTTTTTTGGTGGGTTTTCTGTACCTTTATTATGCCCATCTAAGGAAGGGTATTTTTTTTAATTACCCTCTTGAGCTTTTGGGGGCTTTCTGAATTAGTTTTGTGATTTCATCAATTCCAGAAATGTTTAAATATTTCAACTGTCATATTGTCTTTCTCTTCTACCTCTAAAGTTAAAACCAGATGTAGATGAAACCTTGTTACTTTGTTCTTCAGATGTCAACATTTTGTTGCATTTAGATCAAACATCTAGTTCACTAATTTCATACCTAACCTGTGTTAAAATTGTGCACCAGGCTCTCATTATAGTTATTCAGGTTTTCATTACTAAATGTTGTATTGCTATTTTTCAGTTATCCTTGACCTTTCTTCATTGTTTCTTGTTTGCTACCCATATATGTTGAGTTTGGATTTTACATCATTAAATATAATTATCATTTTAAAAATCTCTGCCATGCAATTGTTTCATCTAAAGTTTTCCAAATGTGTTTCATTTGTTAGTCACTGGCTTTTGTTCATGCCACCTTATTTCATCCTATCCTTGATTATTTTTTGCTACTCATCTTTCCAAGATCCTAGGGAGTTAGGTGAGGGAGACATATATAAAGGAGAGTTCTGTGGAGAGGATTTGAGTTTGCTTTTTTGGGCTAAAGTCCTAAGTGAGGCAGCAAATCTTCATGATCGGTACCTTGTGGTTCCAACTCCTTGGCAAACTTACATACTCTCATCCTCTCCTATTTGGAGTCAAGACAGAAATCTCAGTGTAATCTTCTGAAAGGAAAGAAGGAAGGTGTGAATATAAACTCACCCTAAGAGTATAGTCCTGAATCTCAGATGAGTTAAAAGATTATCTCCTAATGTATATCTTGGGCATTAACCAAGGCCATAAAATCTGAAGCTGAGATTCCACAGTTAGGTAAATGCCTAAGCACACGAGCATGCTCCCTTATTCCACTTGCTTTTATCTATTCCATCTTCCACTCAGTCCCTAGCATGAGAAATATTTTACCTTCTTGAGAGATAATTTATGCTCAGAAGAAAACTTTTAAACATATTGTACGTATAACTGTTCTTATTTTCAGCAGGCAATTCTATCTATGTATCTAGCTCACTATGTTATTAAAGTAGACATTAAAATAGAGGGAATACTCCAAACTCAATGTTGGTGTGAGGGTTAAATAAGACTATGCAAAATCTTAAGTTCAGAATTCAGCACAGATGAAGTGCATGCTACATATTAATAGTTATTAATATTCAAGAGTTTATGACACTTGTTTTAAACTAAGTGGGATAGAGCCTTAGCACTTTCCTTAAATCATTAAGGCAACAATCATCATGTTCCTGTTTAAATAGTTATAGAAAGCATTGAATTTCTACCCTTTTGTAAGAATTAGGCAGAAAGATATCTACACACAAGATTACGTATCATTGATGAATGTCTCTGATTGTTCATAATTTTAGCTCTGCAACTCTCTTTCTCTTTGCTCTGGAAAAGTACCCATTTTCCCTATAAAGACAACTTGGACTGTTGTAACAAAATACTATACACTATATAGCTTAAATAACAGATATCTATTTTCTCATAATTCTGAAGACTGGGAAGTGCTAGATCAAGGTGTCTGCTCACTTGTTTGCTGGTGACAGATTCTCTCTTCCTGACTTGCAGCCAGCTGCCTTTTCACTGTTTCTTCATGTGGTGGGGGTGGTGGGGAGTCTTCCTCTTCTTATCAGGTCACCATTCTATCTCATTAATGTCCCACCCTTAACACCCTATTTAAACTTAATTACTTCCTAAGGACTCTACCTCCAGATATGGTCACAATGATAGTTAAGTTTCAACTTATGAATTTTGGTGGGGAGATACATATAGTTTAGTCCATAATGCTCTGCTACTTTGTGAAAAGTATGAAGACTCTTGGAAACGTAAATTTAAGATACTCCTACTGCAATATCTTTCTTCACAATCTGTTAGTCTGTAAGATATTAGTATCATTAAATTTTATCAATGTACTGCACTGTAGTACTGCAGACGTGTATCTTTAAACCATGAAATTAAGTCTTTCACAAGTCTTAGCTTACTGTTCCTTAACTCTTCTTAAGTCATTATGTCAGAAATATCTGATTATGAGATGCTAACTGAAGTCATAGGAGAGAGAACTACAGGATGCAAATATAAATACTTAAATTTAAAAAAATCCATCCTTAGAGAAACAGAAAGTTAGTAATATACAGAGAAGTTAGTTTTTTGAAAATATTTTGAATTAACTGATTTAATTATGGAGAATATGTAGACATAGAATTGTATGATGCCTATAGAAACATGACTAATGCATTCTCAGGAAAGTAGAATGACTGTTCCACAGAGGTTTCATGACTAAAAGTACATATGACAAAATAATCCATTTAGATGTAAGATGTTATAAAGGACTCATCTTCAACTTTGGACTTGTATATATCTAACTATGTAACTTGGCCCTACTATCAAATTTAGCTAGGAAACATTGGATACCTTGTTCATTATTTTTTGCCTAAAATAATACAATCACTGGAAATACTAACATCTATGTCTAGAATTTCTGAATAAATTGAAATAAATAAGAAAACATAGAAAGGTATATGTTATAATCAATGCTTTTTATTTTTTTTGTAGAGACACAGTCTCACTCTATCGCCCTCAGTAGAGTGCTGTGGAGTCACAGCTCACAGCAACCTCTAGCTCTTGGGCTTGAGCAATTCTCTTGCCTCAGCCTCCCAAGTAGCTGGGACTACAGGCACCCTCCACTACACCTGGCTAATTTTTGATGCAGTTCAGCCAGGGCCAGGTTTGAACCCAACACCCTTGGTATATGGGGCTGGCGCCCTACTCGCTGAGCCACAAGTGCCATTCTATAATTAATGCTTTTAAAATACATTTAGGTTGTATTCAGTTTTAGCATTTTTAATCTATAAAATACTTGTAATATCACTGGTTTTGTGTTTTCTGGAGTAAATAAAATTAGTCATATAAGACATTTAGTCCAATGACTGGCACATGAGCACAGGATAATTACATAGTTACATTTTTTCATTTCTCATTTTTTATTCAATTGAGCTATTAATTAGAATTAATAATAAAGAGGTTGTAGAAGGAAAAGAAGGCCAAAGAACACACTGGGAAGCTTTTACATCAAAATTTGAAAACTTCAGAGAAACTAGCAAGAGATTTTAAAAAGTTACAAAGGCAAGACGAGAAATTCAGTTAAGCAGAATGTCTGGGACATCAAAGATACATAGAGTTTATAAATAAGGATCAGTCAACAATATTAAAATCAACAGAGAAAGAAAAATTTTGAGTGCTAAGAAAGGAGTATTGATTTTGCAATTTGAAACTTACTGGTTTATTGAAGGACAGTTTTAACAGAATGGCAGGAGAGAAATCACATTTGAGGAATAGATGAAAACTATGTGAAGTAGGATACGGTGATAAAATGATAAGGAAACACTCTGACTGTCTGCTGGCTAGAGAGGCCAAGATAGAATAATGCTCCCACCCTCACCATGTTTCACATGTCTGTGGAATGAAGTTAGTGAAAATGATTGATTTAATTGTGAGAGACATAAGACAGGAAGGAGGAATTTAGGGCACAGGTGAGTATAGTCATTTAGGAAGAAAATCACACACCTTCCTTCTTCTTTCAAAACAGGCAGTTATGGGAGGAAGAACTGGTAGAACAACATGGTAGAGAGTTGTGGAGAGTTAAGGGGGTGATCAGAGGAAGATTCTTCCACTAGGGAGAAGGAAGCTGGAAAGTGGTCTTTGAATGACTTTGATTTTTCTCTGTGACTAGGAATTGAGTTTATCTACATGAGAATAAAAGACCGGTGATTTCTGCTGTGGAAACTCACAGGAAGTAGGGAACAATACGTAATTGATCTTGCATTTTCAAAGCATAGGACAAAGATGCATACTTGACCCTCAAAAATCATTGCTGATTGAATTGTGTAATTGTATAATCTTTAGGGAAATGGAAATGATTAGAAAGCACCAATGTGAGAAAGTGAAGAGAAAAAAAAACTTACAAAAGAAAAAATAAGAATGAATTAAACATCTACACGCATTTGAAGAGTGTCAGTGACAGCTCAATTGAAATCAGAGAACATAAATTTGAAGTAGACCCAGTCTTGGAAGATAAGTCCCATTTTAAATCCTAAGGGAAGCCGGGTAATGAAATCCATTAAGAATACACTACCCAATTCAAAGTTGAAAAGGAGATTAGGGAAGACAAATGTAATTACCCAAATTGTAATTTGGTCAAGACACCAAGGTTAATAACATTTCTTCCTTTTTCAAAAGTTGCCATGAATTTTTTAATACCTTGTAATGGCAAGTGTCTCAATTTTTATTCCTTATACAAAACATGAACTCTATGATACGCATTTTTAAATGTTAAGCATGTATATTAAGGATATGTATTCATCATTACACATGCACATACATTTATACCTATACAAACATTAGAAAGTGATTTTTTTAATTAGGTAAAGTGCTTGGATGGAAATAGCTGACTCTTTCCTTTCCAAATTTGGTAAGAGTAAAACTAGGATATATTGTGATACTTTAAAAAGTGGAGGTGAATGTTTGGATCACTGCAATATTGTTCAGGAGTTAGGAGTAGAGTTTATGGTCATTAGAGAGACCTTGGTTCAAGCCAGAATCTGCCAAAGTCCAATTATGAGTTCTCTTGAAACTCATCTTACTTCTTTGAAGTTTTGAAGTAGAGATACGAGTGTGTTCTGTCATAGGGATTTTGAAGAACAAGTAAGATAATGAAAGCATGTGGAATGCTTAACATAGGTAGTATATTAGTGATACATTTTAATTATATTGCCCTTTAGAAATTTTAAGTTGAAGATTCTTTAATCTTAAGTATCAATATATAAACTAGCAATTATGGAAAGCAAAGCTCAGAAAATATCACTCTGGGTAATGTCAGAATATGAATGGCCATCTCCCTAGCTTTCATTATGCTAGACCTTTTTGGTATACATATATCTTTCTTGGTGCAAATAATGACTTATTTACATTTGTCTCATAGTGATTCATTTTATTAAGGCATTCTACAATTTGTTTAATTTAGAAGACAATGCTGAAGTGGTATTAAGAATTAAATCAACACAAACAACGCAGTGATTCTTCAATATCCCTCCAGAAATTGTCTTTTCTTCTGAGTGAAGTATACTTGTGTTTAGCAAATACCATAGTCCTAAAAATACTAAACAAAATCATTCTTCTGGAATCAGGAGAAAAAAATACACAACATATTACTACATATTACTGTTTTAGAAAACACACTGAATGAAATATTTATAAACAATACTACCCAACAAGCTAAATGTTGCCATGACCTTTTCACCTAAAGTGCCTTTAAAAGAAGAGTGATAGGAAGTATTTAAGAAATAGACAACATGATCTATGACTTAAATCTCATATCCAAATATTTTAGTTACAATCCTTTGTTAAGTTAATTTAAGCAAAAATGCATCTAATTAGGGTCAGTAAATGGGAAATACAAGGGATGGAGCTATTTTAAAATTGCTAAGTCTCTCTCTTCTCTCTGTTTCTGTCTCATCCGCTGGACATCTCTTCATTTTCTGAATGGTTTACCCCTACATGTATATATACTCTCAGCTACTGAAGAAAATAGCTAAAAACTGACTTACACTTTCATTAGCTCAGCTTGGGAACTACTGAATAAAGAGAGAAATGTTCCGCAGTGCCTTTATATAAAAACCCTTGCCATCTAGTTTGTTTTGGTCTCTGTGTTGATTTCTGAACAAATCACTATGACCAGAATAATGGAACTTTGATTATTTAGGTATGAGCCCCAGGCCCACGTACTGGCAGAAGCTGAAAAACTATGCACAACTGACTGGTAACCGTATAAACCAAAACAACACTAAACATAGACAAGACAGTCCCCACAGCAAAAGGTGTAGTGTTGCCAGAAGAATGGTAGAAGAAAAATTATTCAGATAAAACCAGCAGCTAAATCAATTCAACAATATGATTCCATTTGGTTAATAAAGACAAGGTAGAATTACATAAATGATCACATAAAATATAAAAATATGAAATATATTTTACACAGTATTTTATGGATTGTAGTTGAGGCCATTTGTGAGCTTCTTGTGGGACTTTGTTCAAATCACTGCCAATCTCTGTAACTTAGCCTCCTTAATTATGAAACTAGGAGGCTCAACTTATCTTCACAGAGCCTGCTAGATTCAAAGGTTAGAGCTTTTAGGTAAGTCAAAAGACACGTTTTCTAGATACTTTCAATTTAAAGGGAGCAGTACAGGTGAATAGATAATGAACTTCCAGGTCTTAGAGATCTGTATCTTAGATCTGTCATCAAAGAGCTGTTTGAATTTATACAAAGAAGCAGTTCCTTCTTTTGTACACAGGTAGTGAGGAGACAATAATATCATCTACCTTATAAAGATTGTTGTGATGAATACATGAGGTAACTACTGTACTTGACATGTAAAGATTGCTTAATAAATTTCAGTTTTTAAATTACTTCTATTATTATTTGTTTTTTTATCTATCAGAAAAAGAATCACAAATTCCCCATTGAGTATATGTCTAAATATACAACATTTTGGTTTCAATATAGAAAATTTTTAAAGAAATTATTCTTCAATGAATTCATGGGTTCAGTTGATGATGAGTCAAAAGTGAAGTGTTTTTAAAATAATCTGCAACAGCATCTGGGATTTATAAAAAGCTCAAGTTCAATTCTATCTAGAGTATTTGCAATAAAATGTCTTCTATTCAGACTAATTATGGGGTCATAGAAAGCCAGCATATTGCTGATTACTTCTCTTCATTTTCCTGGCCCAGTAAATGGGGAGACAGAGAAAGCAGAGCAGTCACTACTGATACCTCTCCATGGAATGATGGCATTAAAAGATTTTCATCAGAAAATGACACTTAACTGACATGAAAAGTTAAACACTTTTATTTTAAGTGGCCATCACCAGCCTTTCAAGAGCTAATTAAAGGAAAGCACATTTCTTTTTAAAAAGCACTTGCTGAGCACAATAAATTTAAAATGGCCTTTAAGTCATTGCAGAAAGAGAGATAGAGAATCATCTGCACTTTGTACTATATCCTCTGATGCAAGTTTTTACTATTTTATTAGTAATCCGCATGGAATATGACTAGCATTGAGTCCAAAAGAGGAACCAGGAAAAGAGGCTGAATGAATGAATGAATTTAGATCCATTTCCTATTGTTTAAATTCTTAGTGAGTAGGATTGAGAGCTCCCATTGAAGGCTAACTTTATAATATACATATTTATGTGTAAAAATATTAAATCAATATACATCAACAGATACACATATACTTATTTCAGTTGACTACCTAATGATTAAATATTGAAATTAACATTCATCCAAAACCAAGAGAGAAGCCAAGTATCCCAAATATCCCAGGGAACAAAGTGGATGTACCCTGTGATATGAGTCAATCTCGAAAATCAAGGAATCAAGGAACTGGGAATAATTCGAAAGGTCTAATCCATTTCTATGATGATTAAAGACGATGAGCATTTTTTTCATGTGCTTGTTGGCCAATCATCTGTCATCTTCAGAGAAGTTTCTGTTCAAGTCTTTTGCCCACAAAGAAAGTGGGTTGTTTGCTCTTTTCTGATTGATTAATTTGAGTTCTCTGTAGATTCTAGTTATCGGCCCTTTGTCAGATTCATACCCTGAAAAAATATTCTCTCAATCTGAAGGCTGTCTGTTTGCTTTGGTTGTAGTACCCTTACCTGTGTAGAAGCTTTTTAGCTTTGAGATATCACCTAGCTCCAGTAAGAATAGCCCATATCATAAAGTCCCAAAACTGCAGATGCTGGTGTGGATGTGGAGAGAAGGGAATATTTGTACAGTGCTGGTGGGGTTGCAAACTAATACAATCTTTATGGAAAAAACTATGGAGAATTCTCAAATAAGTAAAAGTTGACCTTCCATTTGATCCCGCAATCTCATTATGAGGTATCTACAAGAAAGAACAAAAATCATTTTACCACCAAGACATTTGCACTGGAATGTTTATTGCAGCTCAATTCATAATTGTCAAGTCATGGAAGCAACCCAAAGCCCATCAGCCCATGCATGGATTAACAAATTGTGGTATACATATACCATGGAATACTTATTCAGTCACAAAAAGATGGAAACTTTACATCTTTTATGTTTGCCTGGATGTAGTTGAAACATATTCCTCTTAGTAAAATATTTAAATAATGGAAAAGAAAGTGTCCAATGTACTCAATTCTATTATGAAACCAATATGTAAATACTTACACACTCATGGGAATAATAAAACACAAATATAGTCTGGCAAGGGAGAAGGGTGAGATGGGAGAGGGGAGGGGGAAATATGAAGGGTGATTGGTGGGAGGAAGGAGGGCATTTTTTGGTGAGCTGCACAAATGGTGCACCTATGTTGTACAATGCAAGGATATATTTCAAAATAAATAAGACTAAATGTTAAAGGACTTACCACACAAAACAAGTGAGTGAGATGATGGCTATGTTAATCAATTTGATATAAGCAATCCACATTGTATATCAAATCATCCCATTGTACCCCATCAATGTATACAGTTATGATTTTAATTAAAAATTAATGAAAATTTCAAAAAAGTCTTAACCTATCAACTGTTATTGAGTTAGCACAGAAAAACAGGAGCACTTGTTTCCTATTTATGACATAAGAATGTATTATCACCACTTTTGAGGATAATATGGTACTATCTGCCGAATATCCTCTGATTGAGGAATTCCACAGCCCTGTGTATTCTTAGAAGAATAGTTACATGTGTGCACAGAGAGTGGCTACGAGAATGTTCACCACAGCACTGTGTGCAGCCATCAGAGGAAATAAGCCATAAAATGCATATTATGGATGGACTTATTGCTGTTGAAAACATTAGCAAATCTCAGAAATACTGTATTGAGTTTTAAAAAGGCAGGTAAAACTTAAAACTTAAATGATCATATTTACATGTATTTTATAAAACACATGTAAGACATAGTTCAGGAGATATATATAAATGCAGTTAACCATTAAAAATATAATAGATGTATCTGGAGATAAAAGTAGACTGAAATAATTGAAGAGTCAGATTTTTAAATAATTATTGAACAAGATTTGAAATAAAATAATGACCAAGTAGTAGGTAAATATGTGTATGCTATACTATCCCACTTATTTTGCATATGTTTTAAATCTTGAAATAAAACTCAAGGAATTTTTAGTAAGTTCACCTCTCTTGTTTCCTGTTAAAATTAATGTGACTATCTAAAGATCCTCTCTTAATTGTTATTTCTAACAATTTTACTAGTTTAATAGTTTTACTATTTGCAAATTTTGGAGTCTTCACACTAAGTGAAGAGCAATACATAGCAATTATAAAACAAAGAATGCTTCTGTTTCTTTCAGTCAGGTTTGTGAAAAAGATCTTAATTTAAAAATAAATAAACCTTCTGTGAATTGTTAAGATTCACATGAGCCTGAGTGTCCATGTGTGTGATTGAGGGAATGATAGGAACTGAACATGTAGAAATAGTAGTGAGTGACTTAAAGAGTTTGAAATACTGAAACCACTAATGTTTAAAAATTAAAATGCTGTTAAATAACAATGACAGCATCGCATGTTTCCTATTCTTCTAAAAAACAAAGAGCGATTGAACATTTTTTTAAATAATTTTATTGAATCATAATTATGTACATTGGTGCAATCACAGGGCACGATTCATATACATTCAGAAATATTTTGATCATACTGTTACAGATATCCTTCATGGCATTTCCTTGATCACTATATAAAGAC
>CAUYON010063243.1:0-16835 GCA_963573935.1 Arctocebus calabarensis
TGGGCGCCTGTAGTCCCAGCTATTTGGGAGGCGGAGGCAAGAGACTCACTTGAGCCCAGGAATTGGAGGTTGCTGTGAGCTGTGATGCCACAGCACTCTAACCAGGGTGACAGCTTGAGGCTCTGTCTCAAAAAAAAAAAAAAAATAATAATAATAATGCTTTTGAAATACAAACTTCTAAAAGAATAAGATTTATGTGGACAAAACTGCTCACTATGTTTATCAATAGCAGTTCCACTATGTTGAGTTACAGCTAATTGAAAAGCCATGTCACAGGGTACCTGTAGCCCAGTGGTTCGGACACCAGCCACAAGCTCCAGGGCTGGTGAGTTTGAACTCAGCCTGGGCCTGCTAAACAAACAAACAAACAAAAAACTAGCCAGGTGTTGTGGTGGGCACCTGTAGTCCCAGCTACTTGGGAGACTGAGGCAAGATAATTACTTGAGCCCAAGAGTTGGAGGTTGCTGTGAGCTGTGACGCCACAGTACTCTACCAAGGGTGACAAAGTGAGACTCTGTCTCAATAAAAAAACTTAAAATAAAAAGAAAACCCATGTCACAGAATATCTGATTTATACAATAACCATAGACCTAATTGGAGGAAAGCTATTGTTCTTTCCTAGAAAACACACACATGATATTTGCCTAAAAGCTATTCCTTACAACATAAGGAACTGCACAGGAGCCTGAATCCCATCTAGAGATCCTAGAGCTTGATATTTACTACTATATATCCAATTAATTAGCATAGGGGCTGTTACACAAGTAGGTATACAATATAAATTTGTAAGTTTAGTAAGATAAAGGAACATCAGTTTGACAATCAAGTGTTTAAAAATTGTATTTTATTATACAAAATCAGAGTCATTAAGCCCAATGGTTTCTGACTAATCTTAAATATCTCACCATTATTTGGGCAAGTTCCCTGGCACATGTGCAGATAAGAATACATGTATTCACAAAGGTTATTGAAACAGCCAATAATAATTGGCAATAGTTCTCTATAGAAATTTTGGTGTTCAACACAAGAAAACTATGTTCAGGCATTCTATATAAGCATTTGCTTCTGGAAAATTTCCACATATACCACTCTATGGTTCTCAAAAACAATTTTTAAAAATAATAATAATAAAATGTTTTTAAAAAATGCAAAATCAGAAGGTTTTATTCCTTAGAAATGTTGTAAGATGACTGGGTTCAGTGGCTCACACCTATAATCCTAGCACTCTGGGAGGCCGAGGTGGTGATCCCTTTGAGACCAGCCCAAATAAGAGTGAGACCCATCTCTACTAAGAATAGCAAAATTAGCCAGGAGTGGTGGTGTATGCCTGTGGTCCCAGCTACTTGGAGACTGAGGCAAGAGGCCTGTTCAAGCCTAAGAGTTTGAAGTTGCTGTGAGCTATGATGCCATAGCACTCTACAAAAGGCTATAGAGTAAGACTCTTGTCTCGAAAGAAAGAAAGAGAGAGGGAGGGAGGGAGGGAAGGACGGAGGAAGGCCAGCCAGCCGGCCTAAAGTTAAAAAGATGAGGAGAAAATGTTTATTAAACATGTACTATTCAGTACCATTTCTTATATATACTTCACAACAAGTTTCTTGAGGAAGTATCATCTTCATTTTAATGTATAGGAAAGTAACTCTCAGAGAAATTAAGTACAGTTGGCCTTCTGTACCTGTAGATCAAAATGATTAAAAAAAAATGTACAAAAACGAATATTAATTAAAAATAAAGTATAACAACTATTTACATATTATTTATATTACACTAGTTATTTTAAGTAATCTAGAGATGATTTAAAGTATATGAGAGGGGTAGACGAGATGGCTCACACCTATAATCCCCATGTTCTGAAAAACAAAGGCAAGAGGATTGATTGCTTCAGGTTGGGAGCTCAAGACCAACCAGAGCGACAAAATGAGATTCTGTCTCTACAGAACAATTTTTAAAAATTAGCCAAGAACAGTAGCACACACAAGCAGTCCCAGCTACTTAGGAGGCAAAGGCAAGAGAATCACCTGGGCCCAGGAGTTTGAGGCTGTAGTGAGCTGTGATCACATCATTACACTCCAACCTGAGTGACATATCAAGACCCTGACTCTTAAAATAAAAAATAAAGGATGAGGAGGATTGTGTACATTATATGCAAACATTATACCATTTTATCTGCAGATTTTGCTATTTGTAAGGGTCTTGGATCCAATCTCCTGCAGCTACCAAGGGATGAGTACAATGTTCCAACATTTAAGTAGAAAAACCCAAATCAAATTTAACTGCTGCGGGGCTTGGTGGCTCACACCTAGAATCCTAGCACTTTGGGAGGCTGAGGTGGGTGGAACTGCTTGAGCTTAAAAAGTTTAAGACCAGCCTGAGCAAGAGTGCTATGCCCATCTCTACTAAAAATAACCTAGCCCACCCTGGTGGTAGGTGCCTGCATTCCCAGCTTATTGGGGTGGCTGAGGCTAGAGAAGCTCTTAAGTGCAAGAGTTTTTTGGTTTGTTGTGTTTTTTTTTTGGTGACAGTCTCATTTTGTTGCCCTTTGGTAGAGTGCTGTGGCATCACAACTCACAGCAACCTCAAACTCTTGGGCTTAAGCAATCCTCTGGTCTGACCTTCCCAAGTAGCTGGGACTACAGGTGCCTGCCACAATGCCTGGCTATTTTTAGAAACGAGGTCTCCCTCTGACTCAGGCTGGTCTCAAATTTGTAAGCTCTGGTAATCCACCTGCCTAAGCCTCCCAGAGTTAGGATTACAGGCATGAGCCACTGTGCCCAGCCATAAGCCCAAGAGGTTGCAGTGAGCTATGAAGTTGCCACCGCATGCTAGCCCTCATGACAGAGACTGTCTCAAAAACAAAATTTAAAAAACCTCAATTGCTAACTAACTCTAAAAATCTTACCTCATGCATTAGGGCATAATCACTTAAAACAGTATACATTAGATGATGTTTTAAGCTTGTATGACTGATTAACAGTATCATAATTTTTTTTGTCATATTTTCTTCATCTATAATATAGGAAAACAATATATTTTAAATAACTATGAAAGGTAGATAGGGGAAGTAACAGAAATGGTAGTATGAGATCATAAACAGAGCCCAATTTGGTGTTTGTATTCATAGGGATAAATGGTAAGTAAAATTTTGATTAAGGACTACTTTGTTTACCTGTATTTAGCAAGCGAATTACAAGAGGTATGGAGTAATATATACTTATAAAATGAACCCCCATGAGCTCATTCAATTCACATTTATTATCAAAGAACAAAAGTTGAGCTTTTTTGACCCAAACAAATATAAATTTCTATAAGTTATTCCTTCAAAGCATTAATAATAACTAATACAAACCTGCTAAAATTAAAAACGGGACAAAACCCAGATATGAGTTAATGTCAAAGAAGTTTTTCATAAGCTAGCAGTTAGACATCATGAGTTTTTCCTACTTTAAAGGACCGCTTATATTTTCAAAATTAATACAAATTGTGCATTTCGATGCCTGTAGCTCAGCCGTTACGGCACAAGCCACATACACTGGGGCTGGCAAGTTCAAACTCAGCCCGGGTCTGCCAAACAACAACAACTACAACAAAAAAATAGCCAAGGATTGTGGCGGGCACCTGTAGTCCCAGCTACTTGGGGGGCTGAGGCAAGAGAATCGCTTACACCCGAGAGTTTGAGGTTGCTGTGAGCTGTGACACAACAGCACTCCACTGAGGGTGACATAGTAAAACCTGTCTCCAAAAAAACAACAAAAAATTAATACTATTAATACACTACCATATATATATGTGTGTGTGTGTGTGTATACATATACATATATAGTGTGTATTAATGGGATTTTCTGAATAATAAAACTACAAAAATAGAAAAGTAAGGACACAAAGACTTTGAATAAAGGTCCCAATATTACTGATTTTTTTTTTTTTTTTGAGACAGAGCCTCAAGCTGTCACTCTAGATAGAGTGCTGTGGCACCACAGCTCACAGCAACCTCCAATTCCTGGGCTCAAGCAAGTCTCTTGCCTCTGCCTCCCAAGTAGCTGGAACTACAGGCACCCGCCACAATGCCCGGCCATTTTTTGGTTGCAGCTGTCATTGTTTGGCGAGCCTGGGCTGGATTTGAACCCGCCAACTCAGGTGTACGTGGCTGGCACCTTAGCCCGCTGAGCCACAGGTGCTGAGCCAAATATTACTGATTTTTTTAATGTTACATTTCATGGTTATGTCTTAAATGTTTTTGTCCAAATATATCTTTAAACACAAATAAGAAATCAATTTTTAAAAAACAGAACTATGACAAAAAACACAATGTTCCTGAGATTTCGTCACAAGCCCAACAAATATGTGCACAGCAAAAATGGAAAATATATGGTATCAAGATGAATTGACCACATTAAAATAATTAGAAACAAATTGATAATGGCTAATGCACTGACTAGGCCCTAGAAATTCCCACCTCCCCCAACAAAAAAACCATCATCCCACCTCAATGTGGTCTAAGTATGAAACACAAAATGACATAAAATATTCCAATAAAATATACCTGACAATGCATTTCCATGAAGAGCCATCCTGATCATCTTGTTCTTCTATGTACATTCTGACATTGTGATCTTGATCCAACTGGTACCAGTACATAAGGCCATCTTTGTCTCTTCCAATTGGCTGGAGACGCATAGTATCAGCATCCTCCTCATTAATAATATTCTTGAATTTCAGATTGTCATCAAACTGACACTCACAGAGGTACTAGAAAAGTCATAACAAGGCTTAAAATACCCCATAAATGTTTCTCCATCACAATAAAAATGACACAAGTATGGAATTGATTCAGTGAGAAGAAGAGACAGAGCACACACAATCTAATCTGTCACTATTCTCTCTTTCATTTATATAAACTGCTGAGAATAACCAATATAAAAAGATAAATTTTAAGAAGCCCGATATATTAATATTACACCAGTTTTTAGGTTTAACACAAACATTAATGCACAAACCAAATTATACTTCAAGAGCAGTGAGCCTGTTTGTACCAAAAATTCCAAAATTGTCTTATGGTATAAAACAATTCTATTTAAAATTTTTCATTTATTTATTAACTAATTTTCAATTATTTTATTTTATTTATTTATTTATTTTTTGAGACAGAGCCTCAAGCTGTCACCCTGGATAGAGTGCCATGGCATCACAGCTCAGAGCAACCTCCAATTCCTGGGCTCAACCGAGTCTCCTGCCTCCGCCTCCCCAATAGCTGGGACTACAGGCGCCCGCCACAACGCCCAGCCATTTTTTGGTTGCAGCCGTCATTGTTGTTTGGTGGGCCTGGGCTGGATTCGAACCCACCAGCTCAGGTGTACGTGGCTGGTGCCTTAGTCCATTGAGCCACAGGCACCGAGCCTTTTTATTTTTAATTGTCAAAAATTATATATATATATATGGTTTACAGTACAATGTTTTGATATATATGTATTGTGTCTGATTAAATCAAGCTAATTAACACATCATTACCTAATAGACTCAGACTTTGGGGGGGAATGTGAACATTTCAAATCTGTTCTTTTAGCAACTTTCTAGAATACAGCATATTGTTATTAACTGCAGTCATCAGATTGTATTATTGAGCTCCTGAACAAATTCCTCCTAATTCATTTTTTGTAACTTTGATATCTTTCTAACCTGCCTCCAACTTCCTAATTCCCAATAACCACTACTATGTTCTCTGCTTCTGTGAGTTTAGCCCTTGTAGATTTTACATCTAAGTGAAACCATGGGGTATTAGTTTGTGTGCCTGGCTTATTTCACTTAACATAATATTCTCCAGTTTCAACCATCTTTTCACAAAAGACAGGATTTACTAATTTTCATTATCCATGTATTTGTTGATGAGCACTTAAGTTTACTGCATTATCTTGGCTATTGTGATTAATGCTGCAGTGAACATGGAGTGCAGATGTCTTTTTTTGACAAATAAATGCATTTTCTTTGGATATATATACAGTAGCAGTTGGCTGAATGATAGTTTTATTTTCCCTTTTTTTTTTTTTTAGAGACAGAGTTTCACTTTGTTGCCCTCAGTAGAGTGCCATAGCTCACAGCAACTTCTAGCTCTTTAGCTTAGGCAAATCTCTTGCCTCAGCCTCCCAAGTAGCTGGGACTACAGGCGCCCGCCAGAATACCCAGCTATTTTTTTGTTGCAGTTTGGCTGGGCCTGGGTTTGAACCTGCCACCCTCAGTATATCTGGCTGGCACCCTGCTCATTAAGCCACAGGCGCCGCCCAGATTATTTTTTTACTTTTGTGAACAATGTCAATGGAATTTTGATAGGGGTTGCATTAATTCTGTACATAACTTTGTGTAACATGGACATTTTAACAATATTAATTCTTGCAATCCATGGACGCTGTCCTGCTTTCCATTTATTTGTCTTTATTTCATTAATGTTTTATAGTTTTCTGTGTAGAGAACTTTTACCTCTTTGGTTTAACTTATTCCTAAATAATTTTTTTTTAATACTATTATAAATGGAGTTTTAAGATTTCCTTTTCAGACAGTTTAAAATTAGTGAATAGAAATACTACTGATTTTTGTATGTATTCATTTAAATTGTTGGTAGAGTCTTTAGGGTTTTCTACATATAAAATCATGTTGTCTGAGAACAGTAAAAATTTAATATCTTCCTTTCCAATTTGGATGATGTTCATTTCTTTTTCTTGTTATGACTTCTAGTACTAAATAGAAGTGGTTAAAGTGGCATCCTTGTCTGCTCCTGATGTAAGCTGTAAGCCTGTTACATATGGGCTTTATTATACATTACTCAATTATACATTAAGATACATTCCTTTCACACCTAATTCATTGTGAGTTTTTCTGGGATTTTTTGTTTGTTTGTTTGTTTTATTTTTTGAGATAGAGTCCCACTCTGTCAACCTGAGTAGAGTGCAGTGGCATCATCGTAGCTCACAGCAACCTCAAACTATTAGGCTCAAACTATCCTCTGGCCTCAGCTTCCCAAGTACCTGGGACTGCAGGCACCTACCACAATGCCCGGCTAGCTTTTCCATTTTTAGTAGAGATTGGGTCTTACTCTTGTTTAGGCTAGTCTAGACCTCCTGAGCTTAAGCAATTTATCTGCCTAGTCCTCCCAGAGTACTAGGATTGCAGGTGTAAACCACCACACGGGTCTCATTGTGAGTTTTTATCTATTTTTTTTAGAGATAGAGTCTCACTTTGTCGCCCTCGGTAGAGTGCCATGGCGTCACAGCTCACAGCAACCTCCAGCTCTTGGGCTTAGGCAATTCTCTTGCCTTGGCCTCCCGAGGAGCTGGGACTACAGGTGCCTGCCACAACACCCAACTATTATTTCTGTTGCAGTTTGGCTGGGGCCGAGTTCGAACCCGACCACCTTGGTATATGGGGCCGGCCTCCTACTCACTGAGCCACATGCGCTGCCCCATGATGAGTTTTTATAAGAAAGCAAAAACTTTTCCTGCATCTATTGACATGATCAAATGCTTTTTCCCCATTGTTCTGGTAACATGGTATATCACATTTATTAAACCACCCTTATATTTGAGATCCCAGGATAACCCCCATTTGATCACAGTAAACAATTCTTCTATGTGCTGTTCAACTTAGTTGCTTGTATTAAGGATTTTTGCAACTATGTTCATAAGGGAAATCACTTTTTTTTGACAGAATTTTAAGATATCACCCTAGGTAGAGTACTGTGGCATCATAGCTCACAGCAACCTCCAACTCGGGCTCAAGTAATCCCCTTGCCTCAGTTTTTCTATTTTTAGTAGAGGTGGGGGTCTCACTTTTGCTCAGGCTGGTCTTGAACTCATGAGCTCAAGCAATCCACCTGCTTCAGCCTCCCAGAGTGCTACGATTACAGGTGTGAGCCATCACGGCTGACCACGAGGGAAAATTCTTATATTGTTCTTGTCTAACTTTGGCATCAGGGTAACATGCTGGCCTCATAGAATACACTGGAATTATTTGCTCTTCTTCAACTTTATGAAAGAATTCGAGAAGGATTACATTAGTGATTCCTTAGATGTTTGGTAAAACTCAGCTATGAAACCATCAGGTCCTGGATTTTTCTTTGATGCAAGATTTCTCATTACTGATTCAATTTCCATCCTTGTTATTGGTCAGTTCATATTTTTCTATTTCTTCACAATTCAGTTTGGATAAGCTGTATGTTACTAGGAATTTATCCGTTTCTTCTAAGTTATCCAAGGCAACTGTTCTCAGTAGTCTTTTATGACACTTTGCCTCCACTTTCATTTTGATTTGAGTCTTCTCTTTTTATTGACAAACCTAGCTAAAGATTTGGTGACTTTATCTTTTCAAAAACCAATGCTTAGGCTTGGTGCCTGTGGCTCAACGGGCTAAAGTGCCAGCCACGTACACCTGAGCTGGCAGGTTCGAATTCAGCCCAGACCCGCCAAACAACAATGACAGCTGCAACCAAAAAATGGCCAGGCGTTGTGGCGGGCACCTGTAGTCCCAGCTATTTGGGAGGCGGAGGCAAGAGACTCACTTGAGCCCAGGAATTGGACGTTGCTGTGAGCTGTGATGCCACAGCACTCTATCCAGGGTGACAGCATGAGGCTCTGTCTCAAAAAAAAAACCAATGTTTAGGGGCAGATGGGGTGGCTCATGCCTGTAATCTTAGTACTCTGGGAGGCCAAGGTGGAAGAATACCTTAACTTTAGGAGTCTATGACCAGTTTGAGCAAGAGTGAGACCTCATCATTACTAAAAATACCAAAAAAAAAAAAAAAAAAAAAAAAGGCTCAGCACCCATAGCTCAGTAGTTAGGGTACCAGCCACAAAAACCAAGGCTGGCGGGTTTGAACCTGGTCCGGGCATTGTGGCAGGCATCTGTAGTCTCAGCTACTTGGGAGGTTGAGGCAAGAGAATTGCTTAAGCCCAAGAGTTTGAGGTTGCTGTGAGCTGTGATGCAACGGCAATCTACCAAGGGTGACACAGTGAGACTCTGTCTCAAAAAAAAAAAAATAAAATTAGTGGGATATTGTGGTAGGTACCAGTAGTAGCCCAAGGTATTTGGGAGGCTGAGGCAAGAAAATTGCTTAAACCCAGGAGTTTGAGTGAGTGAGGCTAAGGCCACACCACTCTCGTCTGGGGCAAAAAAGTGAGAGTCTGTCTTAAAAAACAAAAACAGGGTGGCGCCTGTGGCGCATCGAGTAGGGTGCCAGCCCCATATACTGAAGGTGGCGGGTTCAAACCTGACCTCAGCCGAACTGCAAACACAGAAAAATAGCCAGGCATTGTGGCGGGTGCCTGCAGTCCCAGCTACTCAGAAGGCTGAGGCAAGAGAATTGCCTAAGCCCAGGAGTTGGAGATTGCTGTGAGCTGTGTGTCGCCACTGGCACTGCCCTGAGGGTGATAAAGTGAGACTGTCTCTACAAAAAAAAAAAAAACAAAAACAAATCTGCTTAGTTTTGTTTATCTTTTCTATTTTTCTTCTAGCCTCTATTTTATTTATTAATATTTCCATTCTGATCTTATTTATTTATACTCTTCCTTCTAACTTTGGAGTTGGTTTATTCTTCTTTTTCCAGTTCCTTAAGATGTAAAACTGAGATCTTTCTCTTTTCTTTTAAGAGACAAGGTCTGGCTTGGTGCCTGTAGCACAGTGGTTAGGGTGCCCGCCTCATACACGGATGGTGGTGGGTTCGAATCAGGCCCAGGCCAGCTAAACAACAATGACAACTGCAACAAAAAATAGCTGGACATTGTGGTGGGCGCCTGTAGTCCCAGCTACTTAGGAGGCTGAGGCAAGCGAATCACTTAAGCCCAAGAGTCTGAAGTTGCCGTGAGCTGTGATGCCATAGCACTCTACCAAGGGAGACATCGTGAGACCCTGTCTCAAAAAAAGGTGGGGCAGGGTTTCCCTCTGTCACAAAGGCTAGAGTGCATTGGTGCAATCACAGCTCACTGTAACCTCAAACTCCTGGGCTCAAGAGATCATGCTTTAACATATGATTCATATGCAGTTTTTGAGGTAAGTAGTCTTTCACTGACAGCTGGCTCTGAAGACATTTTTTTCGTTTTTCTTTTTTAAGTGGACAGGAAAAGGATTTATTATTGGTAGGCGCAAATGACAGGCAACACAGTGGAAGTCCTCATGAGTGCAGGGCCTGCCACTTGTCCATGGAACCACGACTGTGGATGTATTTGACCCCACAGCCCTCTGGGATGAGCTGCTTCTCAGCCACAATGTCTTCAAAATTCATCTGAGTTAAACTAGATAAAACCTCATTTTTGGGAGATGTGAATCTTCTGGCAGCCAGGGAACTTGAACTTGGCCCTGCAAAGGGCCTCAATCACATGCTCCTTGTTCTGTAGTTTGGTGCGAATGGACACGATGACTTGGCCAATGAGAACCCTGACCATAGTGCCCTGGGGCTTTCCAAAGGCACCGCGCATAACTGTCTGGAGCCTAGGTCATAGATTGGGGACAGCACAAGGCCCAACACATGAAAATGTAGTAGGACCGTATCCAAGGTCCCTTAGCACAACCTATATAAGCAACAGGCTGCATACACTGCCAAGGAGGCTGCTGTTTGTTGTGACTGGAGCCTGTAGTCCTGGCTATTTGGGAGGCGGAGATAAGAAAATCACTTAAGCCCAAGAGTTTAAGCTTGCTATGAGCTGTGACACCACAGCGCTCTATTGAGGGCAACAAACTGAGATTGTCTCAAAAAAAACCATAAAATCTTGAGGTCCTTTGAATAAGAAACCTACTTATAGAATGTTGTAAATTTCAGAAGTGATAAAAAACTTCATTATTTTCATCACAAAAAGTATTCTCCTCCTCCATTAGGCCACTCTGCACTGATTAGGGCCAACAATACCAAGTAGGCAGGAAAAGAATGGGAAACTCAAACTTGGAAATAAGCCAACTTTGAGATGACCCATTTTAATCAGGTACATTTAGTCATGTGAATATTTTATTAAGTACCGAATGCATTCCCCATGTCATTTGGAAAACAATATCAAATTGCTAATTTAGTAAATCAGTAGAATCTGTAAATCAGCCCATTCTATTACTATCCCTACAAGAAGAGATAATTAAACCTAGATATACTTATTCAATGAAAAACAATAAAAAATAGTAATTTAAGATACTATTTGTCACTAAAAAATAGAAGACTTTACTGTCCTCTTCCACTAACAAAAAAATTTTCTTTTTGTTTTTTAATATCTTTTTATTTTTCAATTTAATAAGTCAAAAGTGAAATTTTAAATTAAAATAATTATAACAAATAATAAGTTTTTATTACCTTTAAGAGTGCTAGTTTGCATTCAATACTCATTTCAAGATAGCCCTTCTTCTCCATTTCCCATGCCCAGGTGCTGTTAAATTCCTGGCATATCTGTCAGAGAAAGTTAATATTTAATGCATGAAAGCAATTTTTATTTACACTGGTAGTCTTAACCAATTATGCTCAGAGTTCTCATTAACATATATTTATAAAGGAAAGAGTTTCAACAATGGAGTTACAACCCAATTCCACCCTAAAATGCATTACCATTTAAAACCATCAGAAATGTTTACTATTATTTGGGTAACTGAATTTAAGATAAGAAGTGAGGACTGCCTCTACGCCTGTGGCTCAACGGGCTAAGGAACCAGCCACATACACCTGAGCTGGTGGGTTCGAATCCAGTCTGGGCCCGCCAAACAACAATGACAGCTGCAACCAAAAAATGGCCGGGCGTTGTGGCGGGCGCCTGTAGTCCCAGCTACTTGGGAGGCTGAAGCAAGAGACTCGCTTGAGCCCAGGAATTGGAGGTTGCTGTAAGCTGTGGTGCCACGGCACTCTATCCAGGGTGACAGCTTGAGGCTCTGTCTCAAAAAAAAAAAAAAAAAAGAAGTGAGGCCTGATATGGTGGCTCCTACCTATAACGCCAAGTTTGTTTTTTGTTTTTTTGGAGACAAGAGTCTCACTTTGTTGGCCCTGGTAGAGTGCAGTGGTATCAATGGCAACATTTTGAGAAACCAAGGTAGCAGGGTCATTCGAGCCCACAAGTTAGAGGTTGCAGTGAGCTATGATCATGCCACCGCACTCTATCCTTGGCAACAGAGAGCCTGTCTCAAAAAGAAATAAAATAAAATAAAAAAACAAAAACAATTCAGTCTTCCCTATGGACTATGAAAAACTAAATACAATTTAGAAAAGACCAATGTCTGTAGCTCTCTCCTCTGTTCTCAAGATCTTTATACATACTTTATGGGCACATTTTTCCACATGAGGATAATTATTTGATTGTATCTCACTAACTGGCTGAAAATTCTCCAAGGACAAGGTCAATAGTTTATTCATCATAAGAGGACTCAAAAAACGTGCCAAATTGAACACATACTTAAAATTAAGCCTCTCTCCAATTCAGTGTCTAGCTATGCATGGGGAATATAAAAATTCCATTGTTTGACATAAGAGACCTTCTATAACATGCTTTAACTTAATTGTCAAGGTTTCTCTTCCTATACAAGCATTTCAGGCAACCCAGAGCCACTAGAGCAGGCTGAAAAAGGAAGATCTGAATAACCACTCCACTTAAAAAGTCAGTGGAAGAATCTTCCTCCCATTTCAATAGCTCCTCCTAACGAAAGGTCAGAGGAAGCCAGGAAGGGAGATTAATACAGAGAAATGCCAATAGGTTTTACGGTGCATATGACCTCTGTGAGCCAGTTTTTTCAGCAATGAAACTGGAAAGTAATAATATTACTTTTAAAGGCTATTAAGTAGGCATGAAAAATGATATAAAATGCTTATCAATTCCATGTTGTTTTTTTGCAATTCAAGGAGCAAAGAACATAATGAGGGCCAAGGGGGAAGACCCAGAAGGCAAGAGATGATCATGGAGCACAGGCAATGGACAAAAAGGAGACAATCAAGCAGGCAAGGAGGTCGCTCTTATGACTTTCTCAACACAGAAATAAGACCTGGTTGACTCTTCTAGGTGGGTTACCATTTTCTTAGCCTGTCCTAGTGTTGTCTTTTTGACATTTTGTAAAATTGTAGGAGATCAGTATTAGGATAGAAAAAGAATATAAGGTAAGCTGTATGACCAGAAACTCTATAATAGAGGATCTTAGACAGGTCATAGGAAGAATGAGTTCTCCCATTCTCTGGAATACCATATGTCCTATGACTGGTAGTAATTTATTTTGTAGACAGAGAAAAAATTGGGGGGGAAAGACAAAAAGAAAATCAGAATATTGCACAAGGAAAACCCTAAAGTGATTAAATCAAAAGTTAAAAGGCTGGGACATAAATATACATTTTGCAACAATGAGAAAGACAGATAACAATAAATATTGGTGAGGAGGCAGAGAAATCTGAAACAGTAACAGATTACTGATGAGAATAAAAAACGATGCAGCTGATTTAGGAAAGAGAGTGGCAGTTTAGTTACTATATGACTTAGCAATTCCACTCATAGGTATTTACACACAAAAAATGAAATGTTATGTCCACACAAAAACTTGCACACGAATGTTCATAGCAGCATTATTCACAATACCCCCAAAATGGAAACAACCCAAAATGTACAATAACAGATGAATGGGATAAACAAATTCTAGTATATCTATACAAGGGAATTTTAAGTAGCTATAAAAAGGAATGAAGTAATGATGCATGCTATAGCCTGGGTGAGTCTTGAAAACATTGTCAAGTGAAAGAAACCAGACACAAAATGCCACCAATTGCATGATTCTATGTATACTAAGTGGCTAGAACAGTCAAATCCATACAGTTGAAATAAAGGAGCATTTACCATGGGGTAGGGAAAGGAAGAAACGGGAAGTGACTACAGGTGATTCCTTTTCAGGGTGATGAAATGTGTGGTGGCTTCCCAGACCAGGGACACTGCCAGGACCCCCACGCAGCTCAAATCCGTGCACCATTGGGCCTCTGCCCGCCTCCTATAGCGGCCAGGAACTCTGCTGGGACCCCGCAGGCCTAGGCCCATGCCACCAGCAGCCAAGACTCTGCCAGGACTTCCGCGCCCCCTGATTTGCACCCCGCTGGGCCTTACCCCGCCACCAGCAGCGGCCAGGAAGTCCACAGGGACTCCCCGCGGTGTCAATCTGTTCCTCGGCCCGCCGCCCACTGAGACCTCTGCCCGGCTCCCATCCATGCCCCAGGCCTGGTGCCCACAGCGGCCAGGAAATCCACACTGCCAGGCCCTCCACGTAGCCCCAACTGGCACCTCGCTGGGCCTTAACCCGCTGCTAGCAGCAGCCAGGAAGTCCACTGGGTCTCCCTCCCAGGGCAATCTGTGCCCTGCCCGGCCTCAGGCTGCCACTTGCCGGGACCCCTGCTTCAACACCCTCTGGGACTCGGCCCTCCGCTTGCAGCACCCAGGGACTCTGGAGGCCTTAGCTAGCTGCCTGGCCTGTTGTGGCCAGGGACCCTGCTGGGACCCCAATGCCAGGGCTTCGCCTGATGGCCACACCAGCCAGGGGCTCCACCAGGAACCTGCCAGGCCTCTGCCTGCCTGCCTGGGCCAGGAACTCTGGGAGCCACACAACCCACCTCCTCCCCAACCCTCTCTACCTCCGAACCAGCCCACATGTCTGGTCAGGAACCTAGGACGCTGCACGACCCGTGTCCTCCAACCGGAGCACTCCTCCCAGCCAGAGACTGCTGGAGGCACAGGCTCCCTTTGCAAGGGCCACCAGGTGCACCATCCCACACCCTGCTGCTTGATCCAGGCGAGCCACACTCTGGAGCTGCTCCTACAGCCAGAACTCCCTGGGTGGGGCAGTCCCATAGGAGCTATATAGGGTCACTCCCTACTAAGATCCATTAACAACAGAGTGATCCTGCCCAGGTCTGATCTGGGAGAGACACCTCCCAACTCTGAGGATGGTCATAAGCAACAGTTAAAAATAATCATGAGGCGGAATCAACAAAAAAACTCTGGCAGTATGAATAATCAGAGTAGATCAACTCCCCCAAGGAACAACAAGGTAGATACAGCACAAGATCCCTTGCATAAGCAAATGGCTGAGATGTCAGAAGTTGAATTTAGAGTCTGGATAGCAAATAAGATCAGCGCAATGGAGGAAAAGATGGAATTAGAATTTCAAGCAGTAATCCAAAAGATGACACAAAAGATGTCTCAAGAATTGAACGAACTCAAAGACAAAATGACCAAAGATTTTGACACATTGAGACAAGAAATTGCAGCCCTCAAAGATCTGAGAAATACAGTAGAATCCCTTAGTAACAGAATGGAGCAAGCAGAAGAAAAGATTTCTGACATGGAAGACAAAGCTTTCGAATGCTTCCAAACTTCCAAAGAAGAAGAGAAATGGAAGGCAAAAATGGATCATTCTCTCAGACAGCTCTGGGATAACTCAAAGAAAACCAATATTCACCTTACAGGGATACCTGAAAATGATGAAGTGGCGTCAGAAGGCACAGAGTCTCTTCTTTATGAGATTATGAAAGAGAACTTTTCAGACATGCCAAGAGATTCTGAAATTCAGGTAACAGACAGTTTCAGAACCCCAGCACAACCCAACCCAAATAAGACATCCTCCAGGAACATCACAATTAAGTTCACTAAAGTTAATATGAAGGAGAAAATTCTGAAAGCAGCCAGAGGTAAGAAATCCACTACCTACAAAGGGAAGAATATTAGAATAACTGCAGTTCTCTCTGATCAAACCTTTCAAGCTACAAGAGAATGGTCATCGACTTTTAATCTCCTAAAACAAAAGAACTTTCAACCCAGGATCCTGTATCCAACTAAACTGAGCATCATTTATGATGGAGAAATTAAAAACTTCAACAACATCCATGTGTTGAAGAAATTTGCTATAACTAAACCAGCTCTCCAGGATATTTTCAGACCTATCCTCCATAATGACCAGTGCAAACCTCCAACACAAAAGTAAACTCACCCAGAAACTATTTATCAAATTTCATCTTCCACAGTGATGAAAGGATTAAAAATGTCCATTGGGCTTTCTACAGATTTATCATTACTTTCAATTAATGTGAATGGTTTAAATTGTTCTCTAAAGAGGCATAGGTTGGCTGACTGGATACAAAAACTCAGGCCAGATATCTGCTGCATACAAGAATCTCATCTTACCTTAAAAGATAAATTTAGACTCAAGGTGAAGGGATGGTCATCTATATTCCAGGCAAATGGAAAGTAGAATAAAGCAGGTGTTGTAATCTTCTTTGCAGATACAATAGGCTTTAAACCAACCAAAGTAAGGAAGGATAAAGATGGACATTTCATATTTGTTAAAGGTAATACTCAATATGATGAGATTTCAATTATTAATATTTATGCACCCAACCATAATACACCTCAATTTATAAGAAAAACTCTAATAGACATGAGTAACTTGATTGCCTCTAGCTCCATAGTAGTTGGAGATTTTAATATTCTTTTAGCAGTGTTGGATAGATCCTCTAAGAAGAAGCTAAGTAAAGAAATTTTAGATTTAAACTTAACCATTCAACAACTGGATTTAACAGACGTCTACAGAACATTTCATCCTAATAAAATTGAATACACATTCTTCTCATCAGTCCATGGAACATACTCCAAAATTGATCACATCTTAGGTCACAAGTCTAAACTCAGCAAATTTAAAAGAATAGAAATTATCCCTTGCATCTTCTCAGACCACCATGGAATAAAAGTTGAACTCAACAATAACAGGAATCTGCATACTCATACAAAAACATGAAAGCTAAATAACCTTATGCTGAAGGATAGATGGGTCATAGATGAGATTAAGAATGAAATTACCAAATTTTTGGAACAAAATGA
>CAUYON010063244.1:0-29644 GCA_963573935.1 Arctocebus calabarensis
CTAATAGTCCTGACTTATTCTGCGAGCTTCAGCCCTTTGTCTCCGCTGTCATCCCCTGAGGGCCAGGTGTGGCCGAAATTCAGCAAAGCCAGCCGGCCAGCCACTTTTCGGCTCAATCTCTCACCGCTCCCAAGCTGGGAGAATGGCACAGACCAGCAGCAACCCACGCCCTGTCCACACCCCTCGAGAAAGTGTTCAAGAATCTGGACTCCGTGGGGGAGAGACCTCCAAACCTCAGGGTGAAAGTGGAGGGGAGTGTGGGGAGTTCCAACTTGCAGGTAGAGAATATGTACAGTTTTATACCGCTTTATGCCTGGCAGGAGGGTGCCGTGGCACAGGGGAAGGAGGTCCGGCTTTTAGAGGGTCTCTCCCGTGGGGTAGAGTGGGAGCACAGCCGAACTCTGCTCGCTTGTTTGTATGGAGGTATGGCGTATACTGCGAGCTGTTCTCTTGGGGGAGGGGACTCCTGTCCACTTGGAGACGTGCTCTGTACCTTTTATTTGTATCCTTGGGGTCGCAGGTCGCTCCAGCAGTGTTGATGTGTGTTCCTCGACCTTGTCTCTTGGTTCAGCTCCAAACCGTTGGCTTTCTCGCTAAATTTCTGCCCTTTAACTCTCCTTCTGGACAGGAGCGTATGCAGAAAGCTGGCTACAGACCGCCATCTTGGCTCCTCCCCACAGAATAAATCTTAAATGACACAGAATAAATCTTATTTTTGAAGGACACCAGGGTATAAAATCAAAAACGTTCTTCTACAGTGTTATCAAAGATTAAGGGAATCACATTGATGTTAATGGTTAAAAGAGACATTCAACTTATTCTTTCTCTTATATACAAACATGTTTTGCTGTTATCCATATTGAGGATGAACCCAGAGTCAGCCACTTACTAGCTATCTGACCTCAGAGAATTCCATTTCTCTAAGTTTGTTTAGGCCCAGATTAGATTGTAAATTACTGTGCTTTTTGCTGAAAGCTTTCCTTTTTTTTTTTTAAACAAACCATATGTATTGTGGTCCCTACAATTTACTGTGAATAATAATTTATGTAACCTTTTACAGCTGTGGAATTAATGACATTGACTCATCAATGCTGCTATAAATATAAAATAAAATTGCATCAATAATGCCCCCAATATCTTACCTAACATATAATAGTTGTTCAATAAATGATAGTCTTTCTACCCATAAAAGGTCCTCAAGCTTTAGTTTGAACATATTTACTGTTGAGCTGCTCACTCTCTGACAGTTTCATTTCATTGATAGGGCAGTTTCTACATTCTACATTTGTGTCTTTTTACTTTCTTTCAGTCACAGCAAATTTACAATAGCACAGTAATTTACAATCTAATCTGGGCCTAAACAAACTTAGAGAAATACAATACAATGCAGAATTTAAATACCAAAGAAAAGTAAGAAATATAAAGTTCTTCACACAGACAAGTTTGTCTATTCTTGACAAGTAATGGGAGCCATTGAAAAATGTTGACCTTGGTATCAAATCACATGACTTTTGTTTTTTCCCTCTCACTTTCCTGGACTCCTTTCTCAGATTTTTCACTTATTGCATTTAGAATAGGCCAGACTGTGCTAAATAACAAATATCACAAAATCTCATTGGCTTAAAAATATGTGATTTTCACAGTATGTATTAGTGGGGGGGTCATTTGGAAGATTTGATGTATGTCGCCCTCACTCCTGGACCTGATAAAGCAGAACTTGCTGGAATATTGTCATGGGCTGTGGCTTCTTGTGGCACTTAAAAGTACCACCTACCAATAGCATGCTATTCCTTTGCACATTTTATTAGCCGAAGTAAGTATCTTGACTGTCTCTGAATTAAAGGAGTCATAGGGATGTTGTGGTGGTAAGTGCAATCTTACTCTGTGTCTAAAATGGGAGACCAAATATTGTAAACAGCCCCAGTAACTTCCTCAGTGTCATTTGCTAATTCCGCCTTTGGAATTATAACTTTTGCTCTATCCTTTTGTGAACTGCATCCAGTCCCCTTCCAGCTCTATACCTTCTACTCTGCTAGGTCCTTTCCTTTCTCTTTCCCCTATAATTTGACATTGCTTAAGACTATGCCTTTGCCTGGCTTGAGCTTTTTCTCATTCTCTCATATTTTTATCTATCCATAAAGCTTTAATTATCAAAAATGCATAGATAATTCTTATACTCACAACTTTTTAGCTTTTCTGAGTTCCAGGCCCACATTTTTTGGGGAAATACCTATCTTTGTGATTCAACGCACTTCAATTTTCCTGGCATTTCAGGAGTCAAGAAATCCAATAATTTTATGATGCATTTCCTCCAATCTATCTATTTCCTTTCACAGTCTTTTCTTTCTTTCATTCTTTCTTTTTTTTTTTTTTTTGTATTGTTTTACTACCTAGCTTTTCTTCTCTACTCTATCTATTTAAGCAATCTCTCTCTAGACTCAACCTTCTTATCATTTTTTCTTTGGTTTGTGCTTGGCAGGACAAATAAACAAGCAAAAAGAAACTACTTTATTATTCCAGTTGGTTGTCTTTTTTGTTCTTATATCAGGAATGTTGGGCAACACTGATAAAATTCATTTAACTGCACAGAATAATGTCACTGCAAACTCATGCTTAACAAGTTGATTCTAGCTCTCACTGTTCTCTAACAAACTTTCATAATTTTCCTTTCTCATTTTCTAGAATATTTTCAAACTTTCATAGTTTCTTTCATTCTTTACCCCATGCTTACAATTTCTTTTAGGAGATAATCTGGTATCCTCCCTTACAAAAAAATCAGAGGTGAAGGAGTCAAACTAAATCAGTCCTTCATTTTCTAAGACCTTTGTACACACTAGGTTTTTTGTATGGAATGCTCTCCCTTTAACATCTTTCTAATTTCTACTAATTTGTCAAGGTTCATTCTTTTTGTTGCTTCTTCTTAAATTAGTGTAACTAATCTTCTCCATTGCAAATATAAGACAATTTATTTTACTCTAATTGCATTATTCCCTTTCTCAAAACCATTCAAAGACATCCCATTTCCAAGACAATATTCTTTACATTGGTACTAAAGCCCAGGAAAACTTGCCAAGAAACAAAGTCAGAGTTCTCCCATTCCTGTTTTTCCATCTCACATTCTACGATTCATCAAAAATAGATTACTCCACATGTCTACAAGTTACACACTTCACTAGTTTCGATCATCTGCTACTTCTAATTTAAATCTTTTCTTGTTTATTTGATTATCTCTACCAACTAAACTCTTATCCGGTTTTCAAGGCTTGGCTTATGCTAATCTGCTTCTTTGAGGCTGATTCATCTAGCTCTACCAGGAACAGTCTTTATATCTAAATAAATTTCTAATAAAATTCTGAAAGAAATCTGGCTAGATGGCACTTATAGCTGCTTAAAAGTCTCATTACTAGTAACATTTTTAAGTGATCATGATAATAATAATAGCAGGTAACAACTAATACTATGTTTGAACCACTATGATGAGCTCTTTTATGTCAACTCTTTCTCATATTTTTCATCCAGTGCCTGTGTTTCTCAGCATATTGACCCCACATTGCAAACATCTCTTCTTCCATCTATCCTTAGTGGATAGCTCCTCGTCCCTCTGAAGTCTCCCTTTATTGTTGTGCACTCTCCTTTGTGCCCTGGGAGACAGATCAATATGAGCCACATCCATGAGTTCCTTTGCTTTCTGGTTCCCAGGTGGGTTTGGGTGACAGTGGGGACTGAGGGATCAGGGAAGAGGAAAGCAAATTCTTACTCTTCTGACTCTTGCTCTGTGGGGCCAGGTTAGGTTGACTTTGATTCTCTGTTGATGACTGCAGATTCCTTCACTTGGCCATCTTCATCTGTCTGTCAGAAAGGTGATGGTTGCTTCCCTTGGTTTCTAGTCCTTAAATTCTGCACTGCCTCTGTTGGTTTCCCTAAGAACTACTTACACTTTGCAAATAGTTCCTATATTACTTTTTAACAGTAATTAGTTTAAAATTACCTAATTGGAGTGTGCTGTTTCCTGGCAGAACCCTAAATGATACCTTACCTTAAATATTTGCTTCCATGGTAACAGTCACGTGCATGACACCTTCAGAAAGCACATCATTCCTGGAAGCTCAATTTCAGGCATCACAACTGTAATTATCGTACCCTCCCAGGTTACTCACCACTCCAGCCAGTTTCTTCATTAAGACTTCTAGGCAGCTGATGATCACCATCACTCTGCTTGTTGGTAATGCCTGCTGTCTATTCAAACTTGACAAATCCTTCCTGTTCCTTTCTCCAGAAGGCCCTGCATGTTCAATACAGGTATTTATTTAATATCATTGTTTTCATTAACATATGTTTCTGTCATGTTAACAACTGTTTTGATCACAGTACCTGGCACCTGGAAAGTACACAAAGCATATTTTGAATGACTATTTGTTAGAAAATGTCACACGGATCTACAGTCCCAGCCCCCAGGCCATGGCCTAGTACTGGTTGGTGGCCTGTTGGGAACTAGACCACACAGCAGCAGGTGAGAGGCAGGCAAATGACTGAAGCATCATCTGTATTCACAGCTGTTCTCCATTGCTCCCATTGCCTCCTCAGCTCCACCTCCTGTTATTTTGGCAGCACCAATAGATTCTCACAGGAGCAATAATCCTTCTGTAAACTGCAACATGGGAGGGATCTAGGCTGCCGACTCCTTATGAGAATCTAATGCCTAATGATCTGAAATGGACCTGAAGTGATAATGCTAGCGCTGGAGAGTGCTTACAAATACAGACTATCATCAGCAGAGAGGTTTGACTACACAGAGACCGTAATAAGTCCATTGCTTGCAGACTCATATCCAAACCATCTCCCTTCTCCCCAGTGGAAAAATTGCCTTCCATGAAACTGGTCCCCTGTGCCAAAAAGGTTGGGGACTACTTACATATATGATGCTGCACTACTGTAAAACAGAATTAGGAGGGAAGTGGGGTAAATAAAAAGCCTTTTGGGAAAAAGTGAATTCAGGATTCATTTGCAGAGTATCTCCTAATTTCCTCCAAACTGGCTTATTAGTGCATTTAAAAATTTTTCACTTGACGTTTTGATCTCTCTTAGAATTAGGATGTGCATCCTAATTCTACCTTGTATTCTTACAGTTTGTTCATGACACCCCACTCTACTTCGCAGCATTTTCCCATGATAATTGTTCTCTGTTTTAGGAAATATTAACCCCCACCCCCACTTTGCATTCCTTGTTGGATATAACAGAAATCTTGGCATAGAGATGGTACTCATATTTTTTATATAATATATGGTTTTTGATTTGATACTTGACTCTATCATTGTGCCCTAATGTGGTCCATTAATTTGTTTAATGCATATTTGTTAAATACATTGCATTTACCAGGCCCTGCTGTCTCATCCAGAACTTCTGGTTGCTACATTTGCCAGTTCTTTTCAAAAGAACTACAATTGATTTTTGTTGCTCAGCTTGCATGTTTCTGTAGTTGAGTTTTTAATTATGAATGTATAATTTGCACCTAATTTGGTTAAATTCACCTTGTTGATTTTGGCTCTGGTTCAAAGACTTGAAGTGGTAATTTCAGAATAATGCTCACAAAGGTGAGGTAAACACTTTGTGCACTGACATTAAAGACATGCTTATTAGTCTCTGAGAAATTCTAGCATTTCTATTTGACACATTCAGATATGCACGGTCTTGATTAAGGTACTGTAGAGTATTTGTCTTTCTATGGCATCTTTGATTTTCAGTTAGAAATAAATATGCTGTTTGTGCTTGGTATATATTATATTTTAAATTTTAACCCCCCCCAAAAAGGTATGTTGAAGTCCCAATCCCGAGTACTTTAGAATGCTACCTTAGTTGGAAATAGGATCTTTAATCAAATTACAATGAGGTCATTGAGGTGGGCCCTGATCCAGTATGACCGGTATCTTTATAAAAAGGAGAAATCTGGACGTGGAAATGTTAGGTAGGTAGCAGGATATGAGCAGGGTGGATAATGGATATGGTTATGCTATTTTGGATTGCTTTGGGTCAGACTGACCTGGGCTATTATGGGAATGAGCTGATTAAGTCTTTGCAGGTAGGTTTTTTGAAGATCTTGCAGGTGGGTTGTTTTGAGAGCTGAGGTAGACCCTGGGAGACTTCCCAGAAGCAGCTGATACTCCTCAAAGTTGTGCATAAAACCCAAAATTGCACTTTCCCTGGGGTCTTCAGTCACTAAGACGAAACCTGGGTTGCTCTGCAAGTCGTTAATAAACTTTCTCTTGCTAGAACTTAGCTTATTCTTTTCAATTGTTGGAAACTATCTTGAGCCATCACATTGCTCTAACAGAGACAGAAAAGAGGAAAGATGATGTGAAAATGTACAGGGAAAAGGTGGCCTTATGCCTGGAGAGGTGGATTTACATGCCAGCAGAGATTGGAAGAGTCAAGGAAAGATTTCTCACTGGAGCCAGAAGTGTGACATATCCTATTTCTGTTGTTTTGGGATTGGGGTAAGGTGTCACATCTCTAGCAAACTAATATGGTTTATTTGCATGTATTGAAGTGGTGGGTGTTCCTTTGCTTCCTTCACATTTCATGGTGGGGTAATTCATTTTTCTCAATTTATAACCACAAAAACTCTACAAGGAAAGTTTCTACAAATCCGTTGATTCATGCAGTGACAAAACAGTAGAATAATCAGAGTTCTTGACCACTAGAGTTTTCTAATGCTGTACATAAGTATTGACCTTCAGGTACTCACAGCTATTTATCTGAGGACTAAAAACTGGCATTTCAGCTTGTAAAAATGTCTCTAGAGATAAAGGCAAAAGTTTTCTTTTAAGATGCGATTGAGTAAACCACTTTGAAGGAATCAATAGCAATTTCTCAAAGTTGTATAAAATAAATTGTCTTTGCTTATACATATTTATTTTTTTGCAGGAGAAGCAATGAGCAGCCATTTTGTTTGTCTATGTGAAGCTTTTGGGTCTATCCAAATCACATCATCAGTAATTGCCTTTGTGTTTAATTCCATTCACTTTCTTTTTTCATGGTGACATTGTGGTTCTGAACATTTTTGTTAATATTTAGACTTTATAAGGTCTCCAGAAATATTGTAATTGAAGTTTATCACTCACAAAGTGAGTACTCTGCCCAAGCCAATTCTAGCACATTCATTATTATTAATGATCCTGGGAATCGAGGTTCTCTGGATACTTGCAATAATGCAGACCTGATGGATTGGCTTCAAAGTTGTGGACTTTGTACCTGGTTTATACATGGTTATTTAGTACTGAACTTGATTGGCTGTTTCACATTATGTCTTTGTGGAGAATGATATTCCAAATAGTATCCTGTGAAAGTAGCCCTTCTATACCCAGCTCTGAGTGAAAAGACCTTTTCCTTGCAATACTTGTTCAAAAGAAATAACGTTTCATATCCATAAGTGGAGGTCAGCAAGGGCAGATGTCATTCTCTAGGACTTTGTTTCGGCTTCAATGTCTAAATCAATGCTTTTACCCCCCAAACATGGGTGCACTGAAGCTAGATTGCTGGTATTTTGCTTGGAAGTCATTGAATGAGTATAGGCAAAACCACTGAGCCAAGCCATCCCTGTGTCCTTCCCTGACAACCTCATACATAGTGAGTGTATTTACTAAATTGATATCCAACGGTCTCCCTTAGGGAAGTAGACTCTGATATAGACAGATAGCCTAAATACTATTAATTTAATTACCATAGAGCTTTCTTTTTTCCATATCATTAAGTAAGGAATTTGACTGTTCACGCTGTTGTCATGGTCTCATGGTAAGAAGCACCAGCCCCGCTCCAGCCTGGGCCCACTGCTTCACTTGTGCTCTGGCATTATTAGCAAGTGGATTCTAGCTGAAGATTGCCTCATGGTTAATAAATATTAGCTTCAAAGCCAGCCCTTATAGCTACAAAGCTAGTCGTCACATCTGTAATTCAGGAGGGAATTAGAAAGAGGGGGAAGGCAAAAATCACCTGCCAGATGAGTCAGCAGCCAAAAGAGCTTCACTGAAAGTCACACTCAGTGACTTCTGCTGATGTAACATAATCTCTTGTATCTCTGTGGCATCTGTTGTTATTTCCCCTTTATTGTTTCTGATTGAGGTTACCAGAGATTTTACTTTTCTGTGACTAACATTTTCTTGGTACCGTGTGCTATGACTTCATTTGTACATGCATTTGATTTATTCATTAGAATGAGACAAATTAGTACAATACTTGTTATTTGTACTTGAGGCACTGCATCCAAGTGTATCTTGTAGGTGTGATTTTGTTGGGAATATATATAAATATGCATGTATTTGATAAGCAGATCTAAAATTATATGTAATTATCATAACTTTGTAATTACATATAATTTTAAATATAAATTATATATTTGATAAGTATATGTAATTATAAATTAGGTATAATTTCAAAATTTTCTAAATCGCATTCCATATCCTCTCATTTTAGATATTAAGAAAATACAATATTGATATGTGTTAATCTCTCTATTTTTAAAATTACCATTATAAGAAAATGAAAGTATCTTTTGGTTTTTCTTCCTCTCAAGTTTATTTTGTTATCCTTTTTATTTATTTATTTTTATTTTTACATATACATGTGTTAAAAGAAGTCAAAACTAAAAAAAAAAAAAAAAAGAAAGAAAACAAAGGATTAGGAAGACTGCATTGTTAACCTAATAATGAAGCATAAGTTTTCTTTGCTGCTTAATGTTTTTTTTTACATTGATTATTTACCACCATCCCTGCTTTCAATCCATGAAGGAAATAGATATGATTAAAGTGGATCTGAAAAATACACCTGTTCAAAATGTGAATATGCAGTTTCACGCTTCCAAGGATGTATCGTCTGATCTAGCCTCTTTAATTTCCTCCTGGGAAATGGATATGGAAGGACTAGAAGATTACTTTCATGAATCATTCTCAGGCAGCTGAGTAACCCCTTTCTTTTATCTTTCATTTCCTATTTTTAATATTCTACCTTTTTCTTTTTTAACTTTATCTTCTCCCATCATCCCACCCCAGTCCATCCACATATATACACACTCACTAAGAAGTCACATTTATCTGTAAAAACAATACCCACCCCATGTTTTGCTGTGACAAAAGGGAGAAGGAACAGTTTCTAAGAAAATCTTTCACTTGAATGGTGATTTAAATTTTCTTTTAGGAGAAAAAAAAACATCTTTCTGGATTGCATCTTTCTAAATGTGATTTCTTTTACCATATTATATGTCTCTACTGCCATCTATGTCATGGGATGTCTCAATTCTCTACTACCTTTGTCTCTGAAACTTCTGTCAACATTTTCTTGGGAGAATTTTTATTATTTCTTTGATCTCAGTGCTTGAAATAGGTCTATTCAGGATATCTATTTCTTTTTGGTTAAATCTAGGGGGAGAGTGTGATTATAAATATTGATCCATTTCCTTTACATTGTCAAATTTCTGGGCATAGAGTTTCTTGAAGTATTCAGAGATAATCTCCTGCATCTCTGTGGCATCAGTTGTTATTTCTCCTTTATTGTGTCTGATTGAGGGAACCATAGAGTTTACTTTTCTGTGTCGATTATTTTCTTGATACTGTGTGCTATGACTTCATTTGTACATGCATTTGATTTATTCATTAGCATGAGACAAATTAGCATAATGCCCTTATTTGCCATATCCATGCTGGTGATGTCAGATCATACTTTCTATTTATTAGCTAATTTAGGCAGTAAACATCTAAGTCTGTGAAAATGTTCTTTAATTACCCATTAAGCTAGTATTTTATCAGATTTCTGTGAGAAGTGGAACTGTCTGTCAGTATTACAAATAGAGGAAATTTCATACTAGTAATTGTATATACAGGTGATAGAAGAACTGAGAATTTACCCAGGCAAACATGAGACAGCCAGACAGTAGAAGCCACATGAAGCTGCCATCACTCATAGACTGGAGGGGTGTAGGAAGAAATGGTGCCTCATCCCTCAGTTCTGGACTTGTAGTTGAAAATCTTATGGGAGTCCTGCCCTGTCCAGTGAGTTGGGACCATGGGGAAAGGGCTTCCTAGTGATACCTGGGCCATGGAGGTTATGCAAACACTGCTGCAGATAGTGTCTGGGATAAAGAGAGTTGAAGGAAGACAGTGCGACTCATTCTCAACGAGCAGCCATACATAGAAACAAGTTGGTATGAAGGTTTGGCAAATGCAGTTCCTTGTGGCAATGTCAGATCAAGTAAAGGGCAGGTAACAAATCTGAGAGCCAAGAAGTGACAAGTGCATTTTTCTGTTTCCTCCTCCAGGTTTGTTTGCTGCCCATTTCTTCCCTCAAACTGAGGCCCTGGAGAGGGATCTATGGAACATATCTCCTTGTGCCCCCTTGCCTTTTGACTTTCAGTTGAGTTTTGCACTGATTGAAGATTGAAGGTCTAGCAGAGAGGCAGATGTGGATATTAATTGTTCTGACTTCTGTGCCAGCCACGGTTGCAGACCTGAAGCTGACCTTCATAGCCCTGAACCTTGCTGAGCTCTGGTCACCCATTCACACTCTGGGGTCTAGAAGTTATGGCTTCTGGCTCTTGCTAGCCCCAGTGAGCTTTATTAGCCCTTTTATGTCTGTTATTTTTGTTCAATATAGAAATGAGGTGTGCAAAAGCCCTTTCATTAAAGTATCTCCCTGTAAATCCTTTGAAGGTATAATCTATTTTCTGTCAACTCCATGTTTGTTAAATTGAGCAAAAGAGATTTGTCTTTATGACAGTTAGACCCATTTAACACAACAGCAGGACAATGGTCATTTCCACACTTGGACTTGCCTATCTATTGGAAATAAAATCCTCTCATTTAGGTAATTACTTGGTGCAATTCAATCTGAAATTCACATGCAGATGTAAACATTGATATCACATGGCCTTGCTTAGCTGTATTTGTGTAAGGATAGACCTCAGAAAGACCTGAGCTGAGGTGGCCAAAAATGCAAAGATCTTCTCTCTGGAAAAGTTGCACTGTTCATTTGTGTAGAAAATCATTAGAACTGTTCTGTTGAAACTTTGTACTAGTTGTGTATAACTAGTGGAAAGGCAGGCATGCAGCCAGTTGTCAGGGCAAGTGAGTAATAACAGTGGTTTAGATAGCCTTTTTGTGTAAAGTAAAAAAAAAAAAATGCTGCTTCTTTAGATGGTCATATCTGTGTGGGCACAAGATTTGAGGAACAAGATTTGAGAAACAGGAAACTTTTATATTTAAAGAAAACAAATATCCTGTGGCTTGTATAGACCCAGCCCTTGCAATGATTCTAGGACTTCACATTAGCTGAAATGTACTCAGAGGACAGGGGAGAGAAGCTATTGACCAATAAAAATGAACTATTTAACAACTAATATGACTATTTGTCAAAAGTCTCAGTTTGGAAAACATTGGTTTATGTGGATACAATTAATCCAATCTCTTTTATATGTTACTATACATTATTAGTAAATAGGGCCTTCTCTAAGAAAATTCGTGAGAAAATTAAACATTATTTTCAATGTGACCAACATTTTCTCTCCATCACATCTTCTTTTATCAACGTGTTTATTGCAAAAGAAATTTAAAACATGGTTTCTGGAATCTTTACCAAAATCACTCTAAACTTGGGTTGTCATTCAGATTTTAAGGAAATGAGATAATCTACATTCTTGGAAAACATTAATTTCCTAGAATTGATCTCTTAATAAGGCAAAATTGCAAGTAGAAAGAACTAATACCTTAGTTCTAACCAACTCTTGCTCTCCCTCTCTCTTAGGCACCATTAGAGACTATTGGTAGAGGCCTCTCTTGCAATTTTTGGAGTCTTTTTGTTAAACCTGATAATGCAAAACTTGAGCTTTGTGTGCCACCCAGATACATTCATACTCTCTGAAATTCTTATGAAGAATTCTATTAACTTCAGGAATCATTTTAGACCTTGTAGCCTCTTGAACTTAATTATTTTTCAAAAAATTTTTTACATGTCATAGATGAAACTAAGTTTGACAAGCTGAGGCAAATGAGATTTAGTACCTTTGTCTCTCTGACATTTTCCAGCTTCATTTTCACTGTGCCTTATGCAGCTCACTCTTTTCTAGTATCTTTAAATGTCATCTTGGCACCTTCCCCCCAATACACTTTTCATACCCCTTCCCTATCACTACTTCCTTAGGCAACATAGACAGCAAAATTGAAAGTGAAAAGAGTTTTTAACTGTTGGGTTCATATTTTATATGAATTTGTATTTGAAAAGCCACAAATTTAATTACAACTGATATGCCTATAATAGCAAGCTACCACTTTGATAAGATTGATTTTTGCTAAAGTGTTATAAAATAGTGCACAAATATAACATGTACACACCCATATGCACACATATGTAGTAAATATTAGGTCTTAAAATTTTAAGCATCATATCGTAAAATTGCACAGAAGCTTGTCAGTATTAACCTCTACATGCTCTGAAAGTTGATATTTCACATGTGGATTCAAAAGTAATTGATGTCATTATATAATCTTTTTTGTTTGTTTGTTTGTTTTTTGTTTTTATAGAGACAGAGTCTCACTTTATCGCCCTCAGTAGAGTGCCCTGGCATCACAGCTAACAGCAACCTCCAATTCCCAGGCTCAAGCTATTCTCTTGCCTCAGCCTCCTGAGTAACTGGGACTACAGGCGCCCGCCACAATGCCTGGCTATTTTTATGTTTTGCAGTTTGGCCGAGGCTGGGTTTGAACCCGCCACCTTTGGTATATGGGGCCTGCGCCCTACTCGCTGAGCCACAGGTGCCACCCATTACATAATCTTTTAAAATATATGGGCCTCCATGGAAACTATCTCCATGATAACTAATATAAAATTTCCCAAATGAGATTACATTGATGCTTTCATTTGTATTATTTTTTCAATATTTCACTTACTTCTAAAACTCTCCTTTTAAAGTATGATGCTCTTTTAGAAATACATTTTTATTAGTTGTTCTCTAATATATCCCTCAAATGTTGATTGAAATTTTTGTTTTTATTTGTCAATTTATCTCCATCTCCTGCATATCTCCCTTGCTATCTTTGAGACTGTCGTAAGAATAGGTAAAGACTTTGTTCAAGGGACACTAAGTTGAGAATGAGGAAATACTTTGGGATGTGATAGTCATTAGTGATTGGCAATCTAGACGTGTCAGTATCCTGTACCCTTCCATGCATTTAGATTCGGGCTGAGTAGATTTCGAATTTTAATTTTGGACTCCAATATCAACAAGTCAGCTCATTGGAGCAAGAGAGCTAAGCCAACACAACATAATAAGGAACTAGATTCCTACCCCCTGAAGTTCTTTTCCATAGATTTTAGATTATCGCTTCATTATTTTTCTTTCTTTGTACCTCTTATTGTTTTTAAATCTAAAGCTCTCTAGTGGCGTTACTGAATATCCTTGTATTAACTTTTCTGTATTTTCCCATTTCTTATTCTTCCAGAACCACAAGCAACTCTTGCTAGTCTCTTGTCCATTCAGTTGACTTAACTGCTGGGGTATCTTCTAGGAATATTTCTTCTGTTTTGGGATGGTCTGTCTTTACCTTCTCCAAAGTCAAATTCTCCACTGACATCTGCAACTTTTACTACACCGGTAAAGACTGCATCCAATTACATACAATGGAGACATGGTGATCGTGACTTAACAAAATAGCAGTTTATTTTTCCCCACATAAGAAGTACAGAGTTAGGCAGATTAGAGCAGGCAGAGACACCAGCTGGTCATCAGTGTCAACATGCAAACTCATTCTGTTTTTCTGATTTAATTCTAAGGTTGAGTGATCACTGCTCACTTCCAATCTTATGTAAGCTTTTCAGGCAGGAAGAAGCAGAAGGAAGAAGGCAGCAGGGTAGATTATACCTAGAGTTGGAAACAAAGACATCTCCATTGCATGAGCTTACTTAATAAAAAAAGTCTATGTACAATGAAGATTTTAGGTGGGAAGATGCAAAATAGAGGTCCTTAGAGTAAAGAATGGGGGAGAACTGACACTGGGTCAGCTACTGGCAGCATCCAGTTCTATGCATATTGGTCATACGGCATCCATACACATCTTTCACTTTGTATATTAAACTCATTTACTCACTTCTTAACTTTCTTTCAAGTTTTTCATCTGTTTCAAAGTCCAGGATTTCTGAGTGATTTGAATTTCTCTTCATTGCTCTAGCTGTGGTCTCTCATGGACTAGCAATCTAGACACTAAATGACTGTATCTTTAGCTATTGTCTGAATGTTGGCATCTCCCCAAATTCACATGTTAGAACCAGATACCCAAAGGGCAGTGCTGAGGTGGTACCTTTAGGAGGTGAAGAGATCATGAGGGCTCTGTCCTCATAAATTGGATTACTGCCCATATAAAAGAGGCTTGAGGAAGCCTATTTGTCCCTTCTGCCTTGTGGGAACATGTAGAAGGCTCCACTATGGGGAACAGACCCTTACCAGACATCAAATCTGTTGGTACCTTAATATTGGACTTACCATTCTACAGATAAGCGAGCAATGCATTTCTCTTGTTGTAATGGGTAATGCCATACCCATTATATGGTATTTTATTATAGCAGTGTACAAAGCATCCTCTTTCAACAGATTTAATAGGCAGCCATACAAATTCCCACTCAAAATCAAGAAAGGGAAAACACGTAACTGACACTTGCAAAGAGAAAATATCAAATATCCCTGGAAAGAAATAGAGAAAACACCTGGATCTTATAGAGGGACAAACTCTCTAGTTAGAAAACTTGGCAGCCCTGGTTCTGCTCTTCTGACAGAATTCCCTTGGCCATTGTCCTAGAGGACCACAAATGGTATTGAAGAATATCCCGTTAAGGGATGTGAAGGTTTCCAAGCTTCAGTGCCTGTCATTCCAGGCAGCCCAAGTATAGTTTTAGGAATTGAATGATCCCTGGCTGTGGTCACTCAAGATTGGGGATTCTATAGCAGTACCCAGCAGGCTTTCTGTCCTGCTTCTCGTTTTGGTCAATTCCATGCATAAAACTCACTTGATTTTATCAAGGTATAGCTTTTACACATAAAATTATTCTACTCATCTATCTTATTTTGTGCCATATCTATGCACCTGCTCCTTAGAGTAAGAATGGCTGCCTCAAAGTCAGTGAACACAAGACTATGACAAGGATACTACTGCCACATATAGAGACCATCTCAGGGAATAGTTACTTGGGGAGAGTGGGAACTCCTGCTTTATCTTCTGCTGATGCATCTTGTGACTACTTCACTTTGAGGTACTGCCCCCTTTCACCTCTGAAAGCTCCTAGTTAAGAGACTTTCAGTTGGTGTGACTCATGGGCTGTCTTTTAATTTTTCTCAGCAAAGCAGCATCTTCATCACGCTGTCTCCTGGCTGGTAGCCCTTTAGGACTTTGCTGAGGAAGCACAAAGAGACCAGCGTGCTGCAACATTATGGATTCTGCTTACTGTTCCCTGAGTCCTATGGCTTCAAAGTGCATATGGCAGGTAACAAGATGAGCAAATGTTTTCTATTATATAGTAAAAGTCACCCCTTTTCCATTCTATGATGTTCTTAGCCAGAGTCTGACCATGACCATTAAGCTGCTTTCTCATTTTAGGAATTTTTGACATCCCCTTCCAGATGTGAAATTCTTTAAGTGTTAAAAGCCATTATGGTTAAATATAAAATAGTTTAAGTAACTATGAATTCCTTTTTGTTCACATAACACAATTTAAAAGGACTCAGGGTCATCAGTGGACTTGGTACCATTTATTCTTCTGTTCTGATATTATTCCTCCTCCCATCTCCCATCCAGTATTCTAGGCAAGATGAAAAATATGTAAGGTTCAAAGAGGAAGGACCAAAACGTTCCCAGAGATTTCTTACAGTGTTTGGTTTGTTTCTTTGCCCAGAACCATGTCACATGCTCACCCTTAGTACTAACATTGTCTCAGAAATGGAGACTTTGAACCCCAAATTTATTTTCCTTTATTTTTTTGTCCTAAAGTAATGAGAAAGTTGAGAATAAATATTTGATAAACACTTAGAAGAGTATTTTTTACATATAGCCTGCTGTTTCTCTTAGTCCCCTAGCAATTTTGCTCCAAAGTGGTAAATCCCAATGCAATGCTGCATTTTTCTCTCAAAAGGCCAAATGACATCATTTCTCTGCCTTTTGGATCCACTTTCTATGAAATGGGAAAATTAATAACTCATAGGACCATTTTAAAAGGCAATAGACTTATTTCATACAAAGTGCTAATTCAACTCCCTTTTGGTTTCTGGTCTTTCTTCCATATAGTAATTTCATCACGAAGGGAAAGTAAGAAGTGTGGACCCAAGAAATATGTAATTAATGTACATGGACTAGGAAAGCATATATCAGTGGACAAAACAGGTGTCTAGAATAAAAGAGGTTTCCTAGTACATAGACTCTCTTTAATTTCTTTGTATATAGCTCAAATTCTTTTCTTATATTTTTTTTTGTCAAATGCACAAAATTCTCTAAAAAAAATCTTTTTTAGACTACCTCCGAAGTTAATTATTGAAACTGCATATTTTTGCAAAAAACTCTTTTTCTAGATTTTACTGACTTAATTAAATAGGACTTTGCCCTCTGTAACTTCACTTATACAGGAGAGAGCTCTATTATTGTAGGAAGTAACTTCTTTCTTCACTCCTGGCTTCTGTGTGGTTGGCTTATGAATTAAACTGACATAACACAGATCAGCTGGAGAAAAGCACATAAATATGATATTTTATATTTATATGGGTACAAAAAGCTTTGACAAAGGAAAATTAAGACCCAATGAAGCCAAAACTTATATACTACCTTTTTACACCAAGAACAATAAGTTATGGAGATGTGAAGAACTTTGGGCTAAGAGCAGTAAACTGTGGGACAGTGACTAGGAAATATATGGGAAAACTAATGGAAGAGAAAACTTATTTTAGAGGATTAGTTTTTACAGGTCTGTTCTGGCACTGACTACCCATCTCTCTTTCCTGTACACTGGGCCACATTTCTCATGCGGCATTTTGTGACCTGGTTTTAGGTACAAAGGTGGAGTTCAGAGAACACATTTTTGGTCTGTTGTTTCTCAAATGTTCTCAGTGCAAAATACCAGGCCAAAAAGGCAGATTGGGAGTGGCATTTTCTGAACTCTTTCATTCCAGGACTACTGCCTGTGGTTCATTCTCAGTTCAGTCTGCCGCGGCCTCCGCCCTACTTGGTCAAACTCCAACAATGTTTTGAACTTGCTAACATTCTGCAAACATTCTGCTTCTTGTCCTTGCTCTCGCTGCCTTTCCTCAGTTTATCACTGATTTCTCTCCATGTACTTTCTTATAATTCTATGAATTTAATGCATATTATCTCTGCTAATTCCTCTTATGAATGTTCTCTTCTTCCACACAACAGCTTCCCTTTATGAGTGATACTACCAAACACTGTAGCCAGCACCAAGGGCTCACCCTAGTGCCTGGCATATGGTAAGCATGCAGTAAAATAAGTGTGGCAGGAGCAGTTTTTGAGATACTAATTTTTGAGATGAACAACTTTTCACCTTTAGGATTTATCGTCCTGGCCACATCTAAAACAGTGGTTATTGCCTTAAGGATTGAAAGAAGAAACTGTAGTTCTATTGGCTTTTTGTTTCTTTTATTCCCAAAGGAAAAAGAAAGAATTCTGGGTAGAAGCAACATTATTTTGACCCATAATTCAAAAGTAGAAAGATTTCCCTTGTGCCTGGAAGAAAATATTGTGAGCTATAGGAGAGAAAGAACTGTACATCAAAAAGTCGAAGGTTTGTTCTTCTGTGATGGCAGTCTGGGAACTGACATACATACAGGACCGTGGCTATCTTAGACCCCCTCTGTGTGCACTGATTACCAACGTCCAGAATCTTTCCTTTCCCCTCCCTTTACTCTTTGATTCTTTACTATATTCTTCATTCTGCTAGGTTAGATTGAAAGAAACATCTAAAAAGAACTAAAATTTTCTTCCAAAGGACTGTCATGGTACCCAAAACAGGAATCACTTTGTGTCATTAATCACATATATATTTCTAATGGTTGAATTTCTGAACAATGATTCATAAACATTATATATTATTTTGATTTGTTTTATTATATTTTAATTATTTTTGTTCTTTGTATTATCACTCTGTGGATGAAGGGGCCTATAGAAGACAAATGTTCCTGAGTTCACCGCCCTAAGGGTCCAGAAATGAGGGATACACTACACAATCAACCTGAAAAAAATCAGCAACTTATAATGTATGATTGGTAGTTGAAAGCTCCTCTTTTACTCACCTATTCCCATCACATATATACATGTGATAATGCATTCAACTTATCTCCCGACCCATCTGAAGCCCACTATCTCCTTATCAGCAAATATAATTATATTCTCATGGGCCTGCTTCACATTAAAGTTTTTTGGCCTCTGTCCTGCCCTAGTTCACTCCCTTATGAATTCCCTTTCCCCCCATTTCTAATCAGACTTGAGATATTCTGTGAATTTTCTTTCCTCTGCTCTTTACTCTTAGGAGTTTTCATAGGAAAGGTTTTTATTTATTTATTTTTTTGTTGTTGACTCTCACTTTTCTATTTTTCTAGGCTTCTTCTTTATTTTATTTTCCCCTTTTTGCTGTTCTGCTCTTGGTCCTTTTTATTTTCTTTCCTCCCCCCTTCAGGACATTTTAATAATACTTTTTAAAATGACTATTCCTTATAGTTTAACTCTTTTTGTTATCTTTTATATGAGGAAAAATTATGAATTTTAGCCATGCTATTACTAGAGATGTTTCTTTCACAGTACTTAAAAGGAAAGGCAGTGATAGCAATTGTCATAAATGTCACTTCAAAAATGTTTTTTCATTTACTCAATAAAATGAAAGCAAGCACAGCAAGCTCTGTGCCAGCCTGTATGGTTGAAAAGATTCTCTTCCTGACCATGAAAACTTTTAAGAAGGTGGGTGGACAATAATTGTAAAACAATTAATCCTTGCTGTATCACTCTATTTGAGCTGCGTAACAAAAATGCCATAAACTGCGGGCTTATGGACAGGAAGAATTTATTTCTCATCCAAGAATGAAATGCCAACAGATTCAGTATCTGGGAAGAACTTCTCACTTTAACCTCATTGGTGAAAGGAATGAAGGGTCTCTGGACCTCTTTTATAAGGGCACTAATCCTATTCATGAGAGTTCCACCCTCCTGAACTAATCACCTTCCAAAGGCCTCACAATTCCTATTGTTATTACTTTGAATGTTAGGATTTTAATGTTTGAATTAGAGGCACACAAATAATCCAGACTCTAAAACTTGCTACAATGTAGATAATGTTTAGAGAAAACCTAGGGGGAACTCTCCAAGGGATACTAAAATCTTTGACATGAGGGATTTTGTATGCCAGGATGAAAAGAGGAGTTGTATCTAGTGAGGGGTGGATCCAGGGCACACTATACAGCAGGAACTACATAAGGCACCGAGGAGTGAAGCAGTTAAGTCCCAATCAGTGGGGTACTTATGTGTGCTTTTGAGGAGTGTGTGTAATGAGGAGTTTGAATGCTGATAGCTTTTATACTTAACCTGTCCTTTGTGCCCCACATTTAGGAAAGTTGATAAGAAAGTCTTTTGCTTTCTCTGTAGCTCTGAGAGTTAATTCTCTGGGAGTTAATTCATCATACTCAAACTTCAATCCTATACACTGGAACCCTCATCTTAGTTCCAGACATAGAAATTCTAAACCAACTTCCTTTTCTGCTCTCTCAAGACATTTTTAGATTAGCTTGTGACTCCTACCCTTATATTCCCAGAATTCTCTTTTGTGTAAATACTAAAACCTTTTATAGACTATTGGCCTATATGTGGCATCCTTAGTTTTGACATACAAACAAAATTTGGAGAAGAGATGAATCCTACTTGATTCTGCAGGGTGATCACAATACCATAAGGTAAGCACTTAGAATGAAAAAATGATGATTAAATTGGATGAAAGACGAGGAGAGAGGGAGGAATCTCTAATATTTCACTGATTTCAGGCTTGGGTAATTTGGTATGATGGAGCCATTCTTGGTGGCAATGTATAGCAGAGAAAAGGTACATTTAAACACCATGTATTCATTGAAAAATTTAAAAACATTGCAATAGAGACATATGACAGCTATAAATCAATGTAGAACATACGTGAATGTATAGGTATATATAACAGGTAATAATCTTGGGTGGAACTAAAGATTTACAAAATCATAGACAGTGATTGAAGTTCTAAAAACGTAAGAAATCTACTATGAAGAATATTTGTAATATAATGACCATCAAGCTGGGGGATGCAGGAGACTACAGATTAGGTGACTGGATCTGGAAAAAATACTCATTTAGAGAATAGAATCCCGTTATCTGGTTAAATCCTATTATTTCACAATGCTCAGCACAGATACCAAAACCTGAGGATCAGTTAGGTGAATCTCCTTAATCTTCCCATAATATTCCTAGAAAATATTCTTTCAGTGACAATATTATAATTACCTACATTTCCCCTTCACCTAGAGTATGTATAGTTGTGTGTGTAGGGACTTTTTACATCCACCTTCGTGTTCTCAGTGCCTAGCAGAGCATACCACTCTACTAGGGATTGAGTTAGATGTTAAATGAATCAATGAATATGAGAATTGCTCTTATCCATTTCACCTATACCAAAACTAATAAACTTTAAAAACTAAAGTTAAAGACTAAAACTACTGAAAAACTAAAACTAAAAAAACCGATGGGATCTGTCAATACTGACGCTCTTCATAAAGACTGAAATACCAAGGAGAATGTCACCTTGCAATATATACAATGAAAATTAATTAAAACGCATTTTAATTTTCTATTATTTCTATCTTTTTATCCCACTTTTCTTGAATGGCATTGTTTTTTCTCAAGGAGCAAGGTTACTCATCTATAAGCCCAGGTGGATGATTAAATTCTTTATGTGTAAGAGGTATCTCTCAGGTCATCAGCTGAGAATACAATAGGACTACAATAAAGAAGTAACAAATAGCAAGTCAAAATTTCCCTAATTTCTACCATTTAGATCATAGTGACATAATGTCTAAAAATAAAAAAGCTCCATATTTCTGTCTTTCTCACTTAATCTGAAGTATCCTGCAACTCACAGCTTGCCGGTCACTATATTGCAAGTATTCTCCATAATAAATATTACATTTTTCTAGAACTTTAATCATTACCTATAATACTATTTCCTAAATCTGCAGTTTCACCCAAAAGTACCACTCCTGTGCTCTAGAACTATACATTCACCTGTCTCCTATAACTTTGGTTTCTATAGCCCAGGAATATCATGTGTTATAGGGTTGTGGTCCCTACAGAAGCATGATGGCAGTGGCTAAAATTATGGAATAATTATCCTGTTTCAAATACTTGTTGTGTTATTTATTAATAGCATGACTTTAGTAAGTGTTGTGACTTTTCTGAGCGTCTATTTTCCTCAAAAATAAAGTGCTTTATACTATGTGACAATAAGATTTGGCTTACAAGGCTATTTTTAGAATTAAATATGATAATGCATGTAGGTATTTAGCCTAGAGCCTTAAATGTAGCAAATTTTTAAGAGATTTTTGTTGTTGGGCATAATAATGATATCAATCTTTGCTGGTGGTTCTGAGTAATCTGTTGCTGTTCTTTTCCTCATCTTAATATCAACAAGGAGCTTCCTCAAGACAGTTCTGTTTGAGGTGCACTTTCTCCTACTCTGTTTTAATGTTAGGGTCTTTTGCGGCTTTATTCCCTGTTGGGGGTTGTTGAGCACAAACCCCGACATGGTTTGAAAGCTGACTGAGAACTAACACTGAGAAAAAATATGGAAAATCCTATTTTCCTACATATAGGAAAAACCTATGCCAGTTTAAAACATAAAATCTGAGAATGCCTGGAGAAGGCTTACATTATCTCAGGCTGAGCAGTAAACCGAGAAAATGCAGCCTAGGCCCCGCTCTGGCTTTTTCATAAGTCTTTTATTGATTTTTAACAATGGTGCATATAAAAAATGCAAAAATGCCGAAAGATAGGGTTGAGAGAATCCCAAGTTTCTGGGAAGATTGGATAGAGAAAGAGGCCGGGTAAAAGGTAGGGGGTTGTTTAACAAGTATCTGATGGTGTATTTAGCAAGGAAGGGAGGGAAAAACTAGTTCTATCCCTGCAAGGGAAGTACGAGCATGAGACTCTAATCTCAGGATCATAGATTTGAGCCCCATGTTGGGTGCCAATGTTTGGAGTCATTACACATGAACCCTGACTTGGTTTGGAAGCTGACTGGAAAACAACACTGAAAAAAAATAACCTATGCCAGTTTAAAATGTAAAGTCTGAGAATGCCTAGTGAAGGCTTACATTAATTCCCTAGGGCCAGTCATTAGGTTGTGAGTCTAGCTTTTCCTGCCAATCCCACTTCCTGTATTTCATCCCTTTCTTGGGAAAACTGCTTCCCTTCATCAACAACTGGCAGCATACACCATCCACTTTCCCAGAATGCAATCACAATATGGCAGAGAACAGGACCAAGGCATGCACAAGCAATCAGATACTTTTCAACAAATGCTTTTTAAAAGACCTTTTTTTTTTTTGTATAATAGAATGAGATAAAAGACAAAGGGAAAATGGAAAATAATCAAAGACCTTTTATATCTGAATCCTTTCGGCCTTTTGTTTCTATTTTCAGAATTTAATTATAAAAGTTGAACATGAATGTAGTAGCTATAACAAATGAGGGAAAAAAATTTAATGTAAATTTTAAAACTGAAAATAATTTAACTGCAGCACATAGGTGAGTACTCTCACACACCCCTTTAATCTGATTATTACAGTATGTTCAGAAGTCTAAGAGTGAAGAAGATTGATGTGAGAAGAGCTCAGAGAAGCATTTGTTCTTTTCTATCTCTATCTCTAGCTTGATTTCTTCTGATTCATTTGGTAGGTTGTTACTTGCTCATTTTATCCTCTAAAAATATTTCCGTATTATAACTTGGCTCTAAATCTTTCCATAGCTCCCTCTCACCTATATAAAGCAAAACCTCCAAAGCCATTAAGTCTTCAGTGGTCCAGTTCTAGGTTTCTGTTCTGCCACATTCCATTTTCATTACAATGTGACTCCTTCAATGTGGCCCAGGGGCCTATACATATTCTCAAAATTTATATTTTATTAATATACATATTTTCTGTTTCACTCATATCTACATTCCCTACCTGAAAGGGCTTTTTCCTTCTTTTCTCACCCTTCAAATATCACCCATTTTTTTCAAACTCTAAGTCCTCCATCTTCAGGAACAATGGCCCCAAGGATCTACCAAGTAGTGACATCTTATTCCTCCAAACCATGAGTTGTCCTTGATTTGTGTTTGACTTCATTCATTATTTCTAAAATTTGCTTAGGATTTGACAACAAATGTATCAATCTATGTTACAAAGAATTTTAACTGCAGGGAGAAAACACATTAACCAATTAGTGAACTATTATATGATTTTCCTTACTTGCTTTGCTAACTGATTTTATCTTCTAAGGGTTTGATCATGCATAAGTACTCAGGACAAAATGTTTGGAAGGAACCATCTTTGCTTTTATTCATATTTACATGCAAACTAATTTTTCATTTAGGTAATTCATTTGGTTTCCTTTGTCCCTTTAATAACTCCTCTAATTTTGGAGAAAGCACTAGCTAAGTCCATCAGCACTCACTCTATCTCATATTTTCCAGTGTTGGCATTGTCAGTGATGAAAGTGACACCTTGACCTCCAAATTATTAACTTTTCTCTTAGTTCTTAGTTTGCTTAGTTCCAAACTCCATTTGGAGGAAAGAGTAATACTTATCAGCCCTATTCAAACCCCAACATATGTTGTACATGAAGTTACCCATGAGATGTTTGATCCATTTACTCCCTACAATAATGATTTTTAAATCACTTAAAACAATAAGAAAGAAGTCTGATTTAGGTTATTGAGTATTTAGCTGCTGTTCTTGAGTGGCTAAAATGAAAAAAAGTTTTTTTATTAAGGTACAAGCATGTGACTACAGGGACATCTCAAAGTGTAGCAAGCCCAATTGTGTTATTTTTTAAAAACTCATTAGTACTTTTTCATAAGATCCATTTATAATTTTTGAAAGGCAAGTTATAACAGGGCTGCTTCACTGGCTTCTAACTCAGGGTATTCTCTAATTCATCTCAGGTTTAGTATTTTTTCCTCTCCTCAGTAAATATGATGAGTTGTTTTTATGAATGAGCCTTTCCATAGAAAGACTATAAAATCATCATTTTATTTTACTTTTTATGTCTAAAGTGTCTTTAGAACATTCTGTAAAATGAAGAGAAGACTTAAAAGTTATCAATGGAACTGATAGACGTGACATTTTTTATTATGGTGATATTTTCCTCTTTGACGTGAAAAGAATTCTTCTACTACCATAGAAAACTCTATTTGTTACACACAAAAAAATAGTGCTCTTTAAGTAAGAATCTCTTTAGTCAGCTCTAAAATGTAGATAGCTAAGTTGTTAAACCAGATGATTCATAGTTTTTAGATTAAGGACTGAAAATAACATACTTGCTTGAAATTTTATGGACAATTTAGGCCAAGAACACATTCCCAGCATGTAATTTAAGCAAGTTTCTTTAAAATAGAAACAGAAGATCTTGAATAACAATTGTTCTGCCTTTTGGATGCACTTGAAAATTCAATGAATATGTATTGAACATCTAGAGAGTCTGTTTTTTTATTCTTATTTTAAAAAATGTATTTTCACTATAAAATCAGCATAACCATGTTTCAAAAAGTGTGAAAAATTGAAGTATAAAAGATATCACTTGCAATCACTCTATGAAACTACTTTTCTAGTTTGGAGTATGACTTAGCCTCTTGCATGAATTTGAACAAGGTATTTAACTCCTCAGGAACTCTGATTATACTCTGAAATAAGCAAGAATAAGGTTAATTACCACTTTACTGAATTAGAGTAAAAAGTGGAAATATGGGCCATTCCAAAAGTCACCATACCTTAAAGTAGCTTTTGGGATACCCTACAATGTATTGATATAAAAATTTTACAGTGAACTGAAATCATCAAATCTACTTAGGAACAAGGTAAGGCATAAATTTACAGAACCATTAGGAAAAAATATGCAGAGAATTATTTGCCTTAATATATTTCATGCCAAGATTTTTCTAATGCATATTGCTCCATATATTGTTATAGCTTATATCATAAATAAAGCAACACATAAATACACAGACAATTTTGTAGCCTGTTTTTTTTTAATAACATTTAGTTGTAAACATCAGTCACAATATATACAGTCTTTATATCATTTTTATCTCCCTGATGATAAAGTTCTCTTGAGAATGAGATTTTGCTTCACTCTCGACTGATAATACTTTAAAATGCCTACACTATGTTCATTTTGATTTTCTTTAATTATCATCTTGAGGATTTCCTTAATTTATCTCTTTTGTTGGGACCTGTGGCCACTGATACTGTAATCTTCTTTTTTTGATGTAATTTTTTATCTTCTAGCACACATCCAACAGTCTTACCATGAATGGCCTAGTTTGTGATCCCTGGAGGATGGTGAGGATGTCATCCTGAAAGGAAAGCAAATACATGGTTAGGATATGTGTTCTTTCCAGTCAAGATGAATAGTTGCCCCTTTCAGAATGGAGAGTCTTGTGAAATCAACTTGCTGAACAATTATATGACTAAAGAGATGTTGCCCATATCGGAAGTGAGATTTAGTCTTTCTTACACAGGAACTAGATCAGCCTTTGTGATTGGTATCTCATGCTATTAGGACCATGAACAGTCCCCATTCCTGCCACCACTGTTACAAGACAGTAATGTCCAAAGACAGAGGCTGGCTAACACACTTAGTTAACTATCCTGTCTACTTGGTTATTAATGCCTCTTCCAGGACAGATACTCTCTGATGGACACTGGCACGTGAGATAAAAATCTTTGCACTTTATGACAACTCAGGAAGGACCATTCACATGTTTTTTCCAGAACTTTTTACTGCTTATTTGTTAATCTTTCTCTTGTCAATCAAGTCATTTTACTCCACAAATGTATATTATTATCCTGTACAAGTCCTGTTTGCAAACAATGTGGAATAACAGGTGCAGTACCAAAAGCTTTTTACACCAGGATGACTTCCTACAATAGAGGTTTCAAGGCCATCTTGAGCAGCACCGCAGTATGTCTGCAATATATTAGGTTAGTTATTAGGTTAGTTTAATTATTATACTCATATGCTGAACTACCCATTTATAAAAAAAGTTTGAACTCTCTCTTCATACCAGCTTTTCAAAATAAAAAGAATGTCTCCACATCAATAAATTCTCTGCATCTGATTTTATACCAACTCAGTTTGATCCATCCTCTATGATTCCTCGGCCACCTGTGTTATCCTGATCTTGCTGATATGTGTGGTCACATGCTAAAGCTCGTTTGGTCTAGTACTTTTTTTTTTTTAAAGTCAGTATCTTGGTGTAAGGCTCCTCCTGGGGGTAAGGCAGAGGGAGCGGCTGCAGGAGTCACAGTGAAAGCAAGAAAAACCACCCGACCTAGCTACAAGTAAAGAGTCCTGGGGTTTTCCAGTTACAGGATGGCCAAGCAGCTCCCAATAGAGCCACCCTCCCACAGATAACAGCTCTTTACTATGGATAAGACAGAGAAAAGCCATCTGAAAAAACTGGAGAACAACTAAAGCAGGAAAATGCTAGGCAGTGGTATTTGGGAAACATGGCACTGAGTTTCCCATTGTGATGGCTTTTTTTCTGAGGGAAAAACCAATCAGTGCCATGTAGGACCAAACTTTGATTCAAACACTACAGTCTTATTGACTTGAGGAACCAAGGATAAAGTCCAAGAAACTATAGCTGCCAAGTGAGAAGAAAAACATCAGAGAAGAGTGGAAAACCAAATCTTTCAGTAATCTTTTTGTGTTTTTTCCCACAACCACTTAGATTGGGAGATTCTCAGCTGAGATTCTGCCTCTCTGCTGAATTCACCTCCAAAAAGAAAGCTAGCCCTGTTTACTGGAAATACAAAGAATACGTTTGTATTTTAGGGGGGTAGGGGCAAGATGGCCGACTAGAAGCAGCTTCTGACAGAGGCTACTGTCCAAAAGGAAAGATAACCTCCAGAAACTGCCCAATTGAGCTGAAGACTGGGGGCCCAGCTGAGAGAGAGAAGTGACAACTGCAGGTAACCTCTGCTGAGGCAAGCTGGGACTAAAGAAACAAAGCTTCAGGCAGAAAAACTGAGCTAAAGCTTTCTGCCATTCTGAACTTCCAGGACACACTTCCCCCTTACCTGATGCCCCAGAAGCCTGACCTCTACTGAAACTGAGGTAGGAGGACTTGAGCAGCACCCACCCTCCCTATCTGCCAGACCAGGGAAGTCTGCCAGGTAAGAGACTCCAGTGCCCCACTAAGCCCCCGCTGCCCCAGGCCAGGGACTCCACCAGGACCACCTCACGGCTCTGATTCATGACCCACTGGGCCTCGGCCTGCCACCTGCAGTGGCTAGGAACTCTCCAGGACTCTGCAGACCCTGATTGACACCCCAATGGGCCTTGGCCTACCTCCAGCAGCAGCCAGGAGCTCTGCCGGGACTCCCATGCTGTGCCAATCTGTGCCCTGCTGGCTGTGTCCAGGCACTCTCCTGGACCCCTGCCCGGCTCCAATCCATGCCCCAGGCCCGCTGCACAGAGGCCAGGAACTCTGCAGGGACCAACGCATGGTCCTGATTGGCGACATGTTGGCCCCCAGCCAGCTCTGGCCAGGAACTCTGCAGAGACTCCCATGTGGCTCCGATCTGTGCTCGCCTGGCCTTGCCCGCTGCCTGCCTGCAGCCAGGGGCTTTCCCTGGACCCCAGCCCGACTCCAATCTGTGCCTCACTCGGCCTCCACCTGCAACCCACAGCAGTCAGGAACTCTGTGTGGTCCAGATTGGCGCTCCGCTGGGCCTTGGCCTGCCATCTGCCTCAGCTAGGGACCCCGCTGGGACTCTGGCATGGCTATGATCCACACCCTTGGGACTTGGCCCTCCACTCATAGCAGCCAGGGACTCTGCTGGGCCTTGGCTCACTGCCTGCCATGGCCAGGGACTCTGCTGGGACCCCCACACTGGGCCTCTACCTGCCATCCACACTGGCCAGGGACTCCACCAGGAACCTGCCAGGCCTCTGCCTGCCTTCCTGGTCCAAGAACTCTGGAAGCTGCACAACCTGCATCCTCCCCTCCCCTCTCTGCCTCCGCACCAGCTCCACCCATCTTGCCAGGGACTCAGGAAGTGGCATGACCTGTGCCCTCCTCCCATCCAGAGACTTCTGGAGGCATGGACTCCCTTTGCAAAGACCACGGGGTGCTGGACACTCCAAGAACCGGAAGCACCATCCCAAGCCCTGCTGCTTGATCCTGGCATGCCACACTCCAGAGCTGCTCCCATAGCCAGAACTCCCTGGGTGGGGCAGTCCCAGAGGAGCTACACAGGGTCACTACCTACAAAGATCCAGCAAGAACAGAGTGATACTGCTGGGGTCTGATCTGGGAGACACCAACCCAAATCTGAGGATGTTCATAAGCAACAGTGAAAAATAATCATGAGGCGGAAACAACAGAAAAACTCAGGCAATATGAATAATCAGAGTAGATCAACTCCCCCAAGGAAAGACAAGGTAGATATAGCAAAAGATCCCTTGCATAAACAAATGGCTGAGATGTCAGAAATCAAATTATGAGTCTGCATAGCAAATAAGATCAGTGCAATGGAGGAAAAGATTGAATTTGAACTCCAAGCAGTAACCCAAAAGATGACCCAAAAGATGTCTCAAGAATTCAACCAATTCAAAAATGACCAAAGATTTTGACATGTTGAGACAAGAAGTTGCAGCCCTCAAAGATCTGAGAAACATAGTATAATCCCTCAGCAACAGAATGGAGCAAGCAGAAGAAAGGATTTCTGACATGGAAGACAAAGCTTTCAAACACTCCAAAACATCCAAAGAGGAAGAGAAATGGAAGGCAAGAACAGATCATTCTCTCAGACAGCTCTGGGATAATTCGAAGAAAATCAATATTCGCCTTATGGGGATACCTGAAAATGATGAAGTGGTGTGAAAAGGCACAGAGTCTCTCCTTTATGAGATTATGAAAGAGAACTTTCAAGACATGCAAAAAGATTCAGAAATTCAGATAGCAGACAGTTTCAGAACCCCAGCATGACTCAACCCGAATAAGACATCCCCCAGGCACATCGTAATTAAGCTCACGAAAGTTAATATGAAGGAGAAAATTCTGAAAGCAGCCCGATGTAAGAAATCCATTATCTACAAGGGGAAGAATATTAGAATAACTGCAGATCTCTCTGCTGAAACCTTTCAAGCTAGAAGAGGATGGTCATCGACTTTTAATCTCCTAAAACAAAAGAACTTTCAGCCCAGGATCCTGTACCCAGCTAAACTGAGTTTCATTTATGATGGAGAAATTAAATACTTTAATGACATCCACATGTTGAAGAAATTTGCTGTAACTAAACCAGCTCTCCAGGATATTCTCAGACCTATCCTCCATAATGAC
>CAUYON010063245.1:0-10277 GCA_963573935.1 Arctocebus calabarensis
TATCTATAAGGCAAAAGGTACATTTCCTTTGTTATTCTTTTTTTCTAGAATAGTACATTTAAATTAGTAGATAAAATTCAGCATCGTTTTCGTAACTTCCTATAAAAATTTCTGGAGTTTGGGCGGCTCCTGTGGCTCAGAGAGTGGGGCGCCGGCCCCATATACCAAAGGTGGCGGGTTCAAGCCCGGCCTCGGCCGAACTGCAAAACAAAAAAATAGCCGGGCGCTGTGGCGGGTGCCTGTAGTCCCAGCTACTAGGGAGGCTGAGGCAAGAGAATCGCTTAAGACCAAGAGCTGGAGGTTGCTGTGAGCAGTGTGACGCCACGGCACTCTACCCAGGGCGATAAAGTGAGACTCTGTCTCTACAAAAAAAAAAAAAAAAAAGAATTAATTAAGATAGCCATAGAATCCAAGCCTGTTAAATAGAAGTAAGTCTGGGCAATACTTAAAAATTCTGGGGGAAAGTATTCCCTCAAATTCTATACATAGCCCTAAAGACACTTTTAGACATGTAAGGTCTAATGCAAATTACCTCCCACAGATCCCTTTCTCAAGAAGCTTTTAAACCGTGTTTTCTACTAAATGACAAAAGAAGACAACATAGGCTGGGCACAGTGGCTTACACCTGTAATCCTAGCACTCTGGGAGGCTGAGGGGGGTGGATTACTTTAGCTCAGGAGTTCAAGACAAGACTCTAAAGAATGAGACCCAGTCTCTAAAACTAACAGGGCATTGCAGAGGGCTGAGGCAAGATGACTGCTCAAGTCCAGGAGTTTGAGGTTGCTGTGAACTATGACACCATAACACTCTACCCAGAGTTAGCCTCTGTATAAAAAAAAAAAAAAAAAAAAAAGACACCATGGAAGCCAGGAAGGAGTAGCAAAGGGAATTCCCAGAATGACAGAGAAGGGAAATCCTAGGTTTTCACCAACAGCAGCCCTAGAGATTAACAAACCTAGACTAAGACAAAGGAGCGCTCAGGAGGTAAAAATGAAATAACATTATCTGATAGTTCTGACTTTGTAGAAAACTATGTTGACAGGCTATGGAGAATGTGGGAGGAATGAACTGGCAGTAACTAGAAAACTAAATGAATAAAAAGGCCATTATTAAATCTAGAAAAAAAATGTATAAGAAAGGGAAAATAATCAAATTATATCTATAATTCAGCAATAAACACTATATTTTATAATCATCATAATATAAAATATCAAATACTGATGTAAACAAAAATTATAATTATTATGAGAGAATTGGTAAGATTGTGGTGATAAGTAGGATGTGGGGTTTATGACTGTGACATCGGCTTGGCGCCTGTGGCTCAACGGGCTAAGGTGCCAGCCATGTACACTTGAGCTGGCGGGTTCGAATCTAGCCCCGGTCGCCAAACAACAATGACGGCTACAACCAAAAAATGGCCGGGCGTTGTGGCAGGCGCCTGTAGTCCCAGTTACTTGGGAGGTGGAGGGAGGAGACTCGCTTGAGCCCAGGAATTGGAGGTTGCTGTGAGCTGTGATGCCACAGCACTTTATCCAGGGTGACAGCTTGAGGCTCTGCTTCAAAAAAAAAAAAAGAAAAAGACTATGACATCCTCATGGACAATGGTTTCTTTGTGTTTCACTGATCTTGAATAAAAACTATCAGAGAAATGTAGTCTTAGTTTCCTCTGATATGAAATGTATTAAATGTACAATAACTAGATTCTTAGCTGTTGCATAATTTGGACCTACGGTAGTTTATGTAAAACTAAGTTCCCTATCAACAGTGTGGAAAGACCACAAAAGTGAAAAATAGGCCTAATTTACTAGCCTGGAGAGCTAAAGAAAATCATATAACTCTATCAGACAGTTCCTGGGTTACAAACAAGATAGGTTCTGCATGTTTGTTCTTAAGTAGAATCGGTAATTAAGATGGAACAGGTAGATTTACCTATTACCTCTAATAGCCTTTGTTCATAAGTACACATCATACACGAGTTGGATGTTTATAACTTTGGGGCTTACTGTTATAACCTTTTCATAAGTGTAAGTTGTATATAAGTCAGATGTTTGTAACTCAGGGACTGTTTGTATATGGTCTTTTTTTTTTTTTTTTGAGCCAGAGTTTCACTTTGTTGCCCTTAGTAGAGTACCATGGTCTCATAGCTTACAGCAACCTCAAACTCTTAGGCTCAAGTAATTCTCTTGCCTCAGCCTCCTGAGTAGCTGGGACTACCAGCGCCTGCCACAACGCCCAGCTAATTTTGGAAACTGGGTCTAGCTCTGGCTCAGGCTGGTCTCAAATTCCTGAACTCAGGCAATCCACCCACCTTGGTCTCCCAGAGAGCTAAGATTACAGGCATGAGCCACTACGCCCGGCCCAGTATATATAATCTTAAGGTAAGCATTTGTTTAAAAGAGATAATTATCCATGGTCACATAACAGAACCGTTAAATGAAAGACAATACAGAACAGAACATAGGTTGTGAAATCAGTCAGGCCTGGGTTATGGTCTCGCCTTTTTCATTTGCTCATTCAGCTTGTATAAATTAATCTGCCTTTCCTCCCCGAGCAGTGGCCATAACCCACAACAAGAAATACACTTCATGGGTTGAAATATAAGTAGTCCCTAGGATAAAATGAAGGCTACATGGGTTGAAGCAGAAGTAGTTCCCAGGATAAAATGAAGGCTACCTAATGAAGGATAAAATGAAGTTATTACTCAATATCTGCATCTGTGTAGATGTGTGTACAGAAAATAAAAGTTTTATAAAATTATGTATGTAACACAAAAAAATGAGAATAGAAATGGAATTGGGCCACCCATTAAAACATAACACAGACTAGTGGTGGCCCATTAAACTGATTTCATGAATGAATCATAACCTGCATTTTAAAAACACTCTATAGATTATAGTTTCATCACTGTAAAACTCCCTTACCTGTAAAACATAAAATAGAATTTATCTCATAGGATTATTGTATAAAATCCTTAGTACAATGTCTAGCATATAGTAATAACTATGACAAAACTGTACTAACTTTAAAGCACAAAGCAAGTATTAGACATTATTTGTCTGTAGATCTCCATCTCATCAAGAATAGTAAGATGCCATACATATTAAACATACCTTCATCCTTTTCCCATGGATTGACCAGGAAAAAAATAAACAAACCACTGTATGTTTTATTGATAACTAGCAGAGTTATAATTGCAACAATGGTAACAACAAACACTTAAAAGTAGTGCTTACCATGTACAGGCAGCATTGTGAGTGCTTAACCAGTATCAACTCATTTAATCTTAATAGTTCTTCTATGAGGTAAGAACTATTGCTATCATTCATTTCTGTTTTACAGGCAAACAGAAGTACAAAAAAATTTAATAAACCTGTCTTATGGTCACATAGCTAGCTTATGGCAGAACTGAAATTCGAACTCAGGTAGTGTGGATCTGCAGACTATGCTCTTAAATGCAAATGCTATACTGCCTATATAGTGGAAATATGGGATTAAAGCAGGTAGATGAAGGGTCTGGGATGCAAGGTTTAGCTACAAGATGTCATCAGTAGTAACCAAATTAGATTCGATTCAGCAAATACTTTCTGAATGCCCCCTCCATGAGCCAGACGTGAGTCCACCTAGTGGTGCTAACCATCTAACAGGGAAGAAATTTGAGCCAAGGGGATAGGATCAAAGAAATCCATGATTTTTGCTAGAAAAGGAATGAGTTACACAGCACTCAGGGAACAATTATTTCCTTTACTCCTCACAGAAGTCCTCTGAAGCATCCTCTTGCCCTCTTTTACGGATCAGGGGCCTGAGGTTCAAAGAGGTCGGAAATACACCTTTCCCTATGTGGTTTCAAATCCAGGTAACTGATTTTATCCTTAGGACTTTTGCTTCAACCCAGTAACTCTGATCCAAGGAAACAAGAGGCTGGGTATGGCAACATAACTGTTTCTGGAGCTCTTCTTTCTAACCGCTTCACCCCCAGCCACTGGCCTCCCACTCCATGTTTAATTTAATTTTATTAATACATAACTACTCTTCTCCTTCCTATGGGATCCATCTCTGTATCTTTTCATTTGCAGTCACTTACATCATCAGCTTTCCTCTTTCTCTTGCTTTTTCAATCCTCTTCTCTACTTTTATACACATTTAAGCCTCCCCAATCAAACCAGGATCCCACTTAGCAGAATGATATCCTCCTGAATCTTTCTTCTTTTTTCTTTACACTATGCTAAGCAGGTTTCATCACTTTGCTTGAACAATTTTACTTATTCCAAGATGTATTTTTTTTTTTTTTTGGTAGAGACAGAGTCTCACTTTATCGCCCTCAGTAGAGTGCCATGGTGTCACACAGCTCACAGCAACCTCCAACTTCTGGGCTTAAGCAATTCTCTTGCCTCAGCCTCCCGAGTAGCTACAGGCGCCTACCACAACGCCCGGCTATTTTTCTGTTTTTGCAGTTCAGCCGAGGTCAAGTTTGAATCCGTCACCTTCGGTACACGGGGCTGGCGCCCTACTCAATGAGCCACAGGCGCCGCCCTATTCCAAGATGTTTTATGGCTGAAACACACATAGATGATAAAATAAACACAAACAACAAAATAACAAACAGAAATTATCTCCGGTACCTGAAGGAGGGAAGGTTTCTGGAGTGGTTGCTGCAGTGCTGGAATTCCTCTCCCAGGGTTCTGTTCTGGCATCTGTGAACTGGTTATCTGGAAGCCACGTTCCATTTAGTGAAATGGTAGTGCCTACAGAATTAGTGCTTGCTGTTCTCGTGGTCCCATTGTCAGAGTCCGAAGAATTGACAGTGGTGACATAGGTGGGTCCCAGAGTCAGATTTGGGCTGAATGTTGGTGTCACAGAAAGAGAAGTTACTGAAGAAGTTGGAGTTGAAGTTTTGGTCTCTTCTTTAACTGATTCTGTTGTTGATGCTTTAATTGATTTTGTAATTCCTACAGAAGGTGCAACTACAAATACCAAGAAAAGGGGGGAAAAACATCACATGAAGAATGTGAAGCTGAAAAGCCATGAGACACAAAGCAGCATACCTTAAACTCTCAAAAAAGCAGCACACCTTAAACTCTCAAACATTAGTAAACTTAGCAAAGATGAGACACACATGTGAGCACACACTATATATTCACTTTTATCTAATACTGGACCGTTCCTCCCTCCTCCAAAGGACTACTGTCTAAGGGAGGAAAAGACGGGATTTTTCACAAAGCTCCTCAGAATAAATACACAGAGTCTTTTTGTTTGTTTTAGACAGAGTCTCATTTTGATGTCCTGGGTAGAATGCCATGGCATCATAGCTTATAGCAACCTCAAAGTCTTAGGCTCAAGCAATTGTCTTGCCTTAGCCTCCCAAGTAGTTGGGACTACAGGTGCCTGCCACAATGCCTGGCTATTTTTTAGACAGGGTCATTCATTCATTCATTCATTTATTTATTTATTGAGGCAGAGCTTCAAGCTGTCACCCTGGATAGAGTGCTGTGGCATCATAGCTCACAGCAACCTCCAATTCCTGGGCTCAAGCAAGTCTCCTGCCTCTGCCTCCCAAGTAGCTGGGACTACAGGCGCCCACTACAACGCCTGGCCATTTTTGGGTTACAGCCGTCATTGCTGTTTGGCAAGCCAGGCTGGATTTGAATCCACCAGCTCAGGTGTACGTGGCTGGCGCCTTACCCCATTGAGCCATAGGCACCGAGCCTTAGACAGGGTCTTATTCTTGCTCAGGCTGATCTCTAACTCCTGAGCTCAAGCAATCCACCTGCCTCCACCTCCCAGAGTGTTAGGATTATAGGTGTAAGCACCACGGTGGCCCCAACATACAGAGCCTTATATCTCAACAATTTCTTGATCTATTTAAGTTAATACTCTCCAAGTAGTACGTGTATATGATATGTAAAACAATACTGAACATCTGATACAATTCAGAGATTTCCAAAGATACCTATTTGATCATCGTTTTTGAGTAAAATTTTAATATTCTTTTATTACCACCTACATCTTCAAATTTAGGTCATTAAATTTGAAAGCAAAATTCAGTTCCAAATACCAGCTTTATCAAATAACAATTTACCTGTGGTAGCATTGTTGGCACTGACTTCTATCAGACCACTGCTAAGCAGAACAAGAATGAACCAGGAATCCATGCTTACCTGGAAAATAGAAACCCATGTTAGATGAGGTTTTATATTATTGTAACTACTCACCAAGCAAGCATTTGGGTTTTCAAGCTATTAAAACATACAAATAGACCAAATGATCTTTCGGGAGCCGTATATGTATGATTTCCCAGGAGTTCCCAATTGAATTTTTATACAGATTCAGTATTCTGAAATGCCTAGAACCAGGAAAGTTACAAATTTGAGATATCATTTGAATTTTAGAATATTTACATTAAACTTACCAGCTAAGCACCCCTAATCCTAAAATCTGAAACCTTTGAGCATCATGTCCATTCTCAAAAAGTTCTGAATTTTGGAGCAGTTCAGATTTTGGATTTTCAGATTAGAGATGTTCAACCTATACATATAAAAATAAGTCATAAGGACATATTTTTTAACCATTTAAGAAAGCTTTTAAAGCAGTGATTCTCAATCTTGGCTATAGTTTAAATCACTGAAAAACTTTCTTAGAAGTTCCCAATGCCAGACCGCATCTCTATGGGTGAGAGATAGCAGCCAATCCCTTTCAAAGCTCCCAAACTGGCCAGGTGTGGTGTCTCATGCCTGAATCTCAGAACTTGGGAGGCCAAGGCAGGAAGACTGCCTGAGCTCACAGGTTTGCGACTAGCCTGAGCCAGAGCAAGACCTCGTCTCTAAAAATAGCCAGACATTGTGGCAGGCACTTGTAGTCCCAGCCACTTGGGAGACTGAGGCAAGAGAATCACTGGAGCTCAAGAGTTAGAGGTTGCTGTGAGCTATGATACCACAGCACTCTACCAAGTGAGACTGTTTCCAAAAAAAAACTAGTAACAAAAATAAAAAACTTACTATATGATCCAGCAATTGTGCTCCTTGTAATTTACCCAAAGGGAATGAGAATTTATGCTTCCATAAACTTACACGTGGGTATTTACAGCAACTGTATTCATAATTGCCAAAACTTGGAAGCAACCAAGATGTCTTACAGTAGATCTATGCTAAATCCAGACAATGGAATATTATTCACTGCTAAAAAAAAATGAACTAAAGCCATTAAAAGATACAAAGGTTAAATGCATATTACTAAGTGAAAGGAGCCAATGTAAAAAGGCTATTTACTATATGATTCCAACTACGTGACATCTTAGAAAAGGAAAACCACAGAAACAGTAAAACGTCCGTGGTTAAAAAAAAAATCAGTGGTTGTAGAGCTAGTGAAAGGCAGAGTGGGTAAGTAAGCAGTGCAGAGAGCATGTTTAGGGCAGTGAAACTCTTCTGTATAATGGTGGTGACATTTCATTATACATTTGTTCAAATACACAGAATGTAAAACACCAAAAGTAAACTCTAATGTAAACTATGGACCTTGAGTGATAAGAGTTAAGACAGATCCATGAATTCCAACAAATGCACCACTGTGGTGTGGGATATTCATGGGAGAGCAGGTTGTATATCTGTGGGGCTACTCTATACTTTCTGATCAATTTTGCTGTGAATCCAAAACTCTCTAAAAAGTTAACCAGGCACAATGGCTCACATCTATAGCACTCTGGGAGGCTGAGGTGGGAGGATTGCTTGAACTCAGGAATTTGAGGTTGCAGTGAGCCATGATAATGCCTTTGTATTCTAGCCAGGTGACAATAGTGAGACTCTGTCTCAACAAACAAATAAATAAAGTCTATTTTTTTAAAATTGTATAAATACGTACCACTGTTACATATCTACAATTTTTTACAAAAATAAAAAATAAACTGGGTAAATTGTCATAAACAAGAGAAAGAATTAAAGCAAAACTCATATCAGTACAACTTAAACTTTACCTTAGAATTGAAAACAGTGTAACCTAAACATTTGTCCCCACATATTAATTTGAAATTTAAAAAAGGTTGAATAGGGTGGTGCCTGTGGCTCAGTGAGTAGGGTGCCAGCCCCATGTACCAAGGGTGGCAGGTTCAAACCTGGCCCTGGCCGAACTGCAGCAAAAAAATAGCCGGGCATTGTGGCGGGCGCCTGTAGTCCCTGTTACTTGGGAGGCTGAGACAAGAGAATTGCCTAAGCCCAGGACCTGGAGGTTGCTGTGAGCCATGAAGCCATGGCACTCTACCAAGGGCGACAAAGTGAGACTCTGTCTCTAAACCCCCCCCCAAAAAAAAGCTTGAATAAATAAAGATTCCAATTTCAAAATATCTAAAGACTAAAACACACATAATTTACAGAAAAGAAAAACAAACAGCCAAGAAAATAAAGAAAAAAGTGTTGACTGTCCTCAATAGTAAAAGGAATATAACATTTTTATTTTCCAAATCAGAAAAGATCAATCATAAAAATATTTAATGCTGGTAAGAGTCATATGAAAAGGACTCAAATACCAGCAAGAATGCCAATTAGCTTATGATAACAAGCTCCTTTCTAGAAAGATTATAAGAACCTTAAAAGTAAAAAGGCACTGGCCCCATATACTGAGGATGGTGGTTTTGAACCCGGCCCCGCCCAAACAGCAACAACAAAAGAAATAGCTGGGCCAGGGCAGCGCCCTTGGCTCAAGGAGTAGAGCCGGAGGTAGTGGGTTCAAGCCCAGCCCTGGCCAAAACTGCAAAAAAAAGAAAGAAAGAAAAAAGGAAAGAAATAGCTGGGTGTTGTGGCGGGTGCCTGTAGTTCTAGCTACTCAAGAAGCTGAGGCAAGAGAATCGCTTAAGCCCAGGAGTTGGAGGTTGCTGTGAGCTGTGACACCACAGCACTCTACTGAGGGCACCAAGGTGAGACTCTGTCTCTAAAAAAAAAAAAAAAAAAGTGTCCATATTGTCTTCTGGCCCATTTCCAAGATTTTATCTGAACCTCACACTATATGTAAATAATCTGAAACTCAGACAAACATTATATGTAAACTGAGCACAGTGGCTCACACCTATAATCCCGGCACTTTGACAGGCTAAGGCCGGAGGATTACTCTAGACCAAGAGTTAGAGACCAACTTGAGCAACATAAGATACATCTCTACAACTGAAAAAAAGTTTATGTAGATATTCGCTGTAATAATAAAGTAGAAACAATCCAAATATCCAACAATAGGGAAGATGAAGATATGAGAAAGTTGAAATAAATACTATGCTGCCATTCAAAATAGTATATGTTTGCTACTCAAATTGCTATATTCAAAGAGTTTAAGAAAATGTAACAAACCCTTCATTTTTTCAGCTTGAAAAGCCAGATATAGAACTTAATATACTGTATGATATCAACTAAATTTATGTGTATATATATATATGTTAGGTAATTGCAAAACTTACTTCATCTCCCTATCCCAATTACCCACTGAAAATTTCAAACTTATGGCCTGCCCCTAACGGCTCTTCCCGTCAGAGCAGTTAACTTCCTATTGGCTATTCTACCATCCCGTCACCTCCCCTAACCAAACCTATATAAGGATGCACTTTTCTTTTGGTTCTCTCTCTCCCCCTTCTCTTCTCTCTCCCCTTCTCTCTCCTTTTCTCTCTCCCTCTCTCTCTCTCTTCACTCCTCCTTAGTGCTGCTCTGTAGCATCCCCCACTGATAAAGATCTTTCATACAGTGCTGCCCTTTCAATAAATGAATGTACGTGCATAAGACTGGAAGGAAAAATCTTCTCTAAACACCTTGGCATACTTGGGAAGCTAAGACAAGAGGATTGCTCAAGCCCAAGAGTTTAAGGTTGCTGTAAGCTATGATGATGCCACGGTACTCTAGCCAGGGCGACTGAGTGAGACTCCATCTCAAAAAAAAAACAAAAACACAAAACCTTGGCATAGCATTTTTTTTTAAATGCTGTTCTTTATTTTCTAGATTTTAAAATCAGAAACATTTTTATAAATTAATCAATAAAAGTTAGAAAACAAGTTTTACCACAGAGCATAACTATAAGAAATAAAACTGGCTCGGCGCCTGTGGCTCAACGGGCTAAGGCGCCAGCCATGTACACGCTTCTGAGCTCGTGGGTTCGAATCCGGCCCCGGGCCCGCCAAACAACAATGACGGCTGCAAACAAAAAATGGCCGGGCGTCGTGGCGGGCACCTGTAGTCCCAGCTACTTGGGAGGCGGAGGCAGGGGACTCGCTTGAGCCCGGGAATTGGAGGTTGCTGTGAGCTGTGATGCCATGG